>JBBJLS010070548.1:0-11823 GCA_037577275.1 Bryconaethiops microstoma
GGCTCCCAGTGGACAATCTTCTCTGGGTAGACTGGGAGCCATGCCATGCTACCTGGTACCTGCAGTCATCAAGGTAGGAAGCCAACCATTGCCAGGCTGTGCCCGAGATCCCAAGGCTGGAGAGAGTAGCCAGGATGATCTGATGGTTAACAATACATTATCCTATACACTCTGTACTAAATACACTATACTATATACACTAAAATACACTATCCTATACACTCTATACTAAACACACTATACTATATACACTAAAATACACTATCCTATATACTCTGTACTAAATACACTATACTATGCACACTAAAATACACTATCCTATACACTCTGTACTAAATACACTATACTATATACACTAAAATACACTATCCTATATACTCTGTACTAAACACACTATGCTATACACACTAAAATACACTATCCTATATACTCTGTACTGAATACACTATACTATACACACTAAAATACACTATCCTATATATTCTGTACTAAATATATTATACTATATATACTAAAATACACTATCCTATATACTCTGCACGAAACTACAGAGATCCCAGGCTGTTTTTGTTTGTTACTGTATCTTTAAGACTGATGTCTGTAAATGACCTCGGTTCTGACTGGCTGCACTGCATTGAGTCTCATTAAAAAAGCAGTCAGGACTGAAACATTCCTCACTACCTCACTGTGAATAGGCCAATATATAAACAAATATTTTGCTTTTCATGACATTGTGAAATCATTAAATTAAAAATTTTTTGGCCTATTTTACGCCAAAGTTGCCACATATGGTCTGTATGGAGACTTCTAATCACAAAAAAGGAAAATTTGGTTTTAAATGATTTTGGGCCCTTTAATGCCTCATAGAGAGATTTCATTTTTACATGTATATGTACATACAATGCTTGAAAATATGCTGCATGATGCCCAAAACATAGTTTTGCAATAGTTTTGTGAGGATTTTGGCCTAAAACATACTTTTAAATTGAGACGAAGCACATCTAGGGAATTGTAAGGCAAATGTTACTGAAAGAAAACACGTTTTTCCTGACTTCCCACTATTTTACCATTATTAACAAGTATAAAGAATCAAAAGACACATTAATTTTTGATAGTAAATGAAATGGCTATATTTGTTCCCTGAGCTGTTACCTGGTTCCACTCACCCTCACTGTAAAGAAATGGATGAATCCATTATTGGTCCCATAATGGGTCGGATCACTGAATTCTAATTGTGCATATACACTATATGGACAAAAGTATTGGGACACTTGACCATCAGAAACATTGCATTCAAATCCATAGACTTTAATCTGGAGTTGGTCCACTTTTGCAGCTAGAACAGTTTCCATTCTTCTTGGAAGGCTTTCCACAAGATGTTAGAGTTTCTGTAGGATTTTGTGTGAATTCATTCTGTAGAGCATCTATGAGGTCAGACACTGATGTTGGACTAGAAGGTCTGTATCACAATCTCCGTTCCAGTTCATCCCAAAAGTGCTGGATGGGGTTGAGGTCAGGGCTCTGTGTGGCCAGTCAAGTTCTTCCAAACTGAACTCGTCCAGCCACGTCTTTATGAAGCTGCTTTGTGCACTGGGGCAGTCATGCTGGAATAGAAAAGGTTCTTCCCCAAACTGGGTCCACAGAGTTGGATGCACGGTGCTGTCCAAAATATCTTGATCTGCTGGAGCATTAAGATTGTCCTTCACTGGAAGTAAGGGGCTCAAACCCTGAAAAACAGGTGTGTCCCAATACTTTTGTCCATATAGTGTAAGTGCATGTATTTAAGTCTACTGTTAAGGCTGAGGCACCCCTAGTGTTTGATAATCAATGGAAATATGTGGATCTTGACTGGTGAAGTGAAATGTGTTGGTCTGCAGACTGGAGCTCAGGAGCCTCTTTTAATGATTCATAATTTTAAAATATGCAAAACAATTATCAGGCTTTTATCAGAAAAGTGCCTGTTCGGGGATCCGTGTGATCTTGAGTTATGTAAGGTGAATTCCTTGTCTGTGCTGTCTCTCATTCTGAGTGAATGTGGTGTGTTTGCCCTCTGGTGTGCCATCAAGGAATTGACTCTGTTTTCCAAAGACCTGCCAGAGGCCATTTTGAGCACAACATGAATAGCAACTGCAAAACAATTGTGTTTGAGTCTGTGTGAGTACGTGCGTGTGTGTGTTTTATATAAACCTGGCATTGTGATATGGTTTGATTTTAAGGGTGCTACACACCACTCACAGCATTAAGCTCCGTTATCCAGAGTGTCACAGAACTGAACCCGCTCCAATTTACATAAATGAGCTTTCAGGCCAGAATACTGGCATCGTCTGAATTTGTATTTCAGGAGCTCGTTTCTCAGGTTTATAGAGTCAGTCTACCAATGCCATCTATCATGTGTAATACTGAACAGTTTTACTACTAATGGTATTAGTCAAATTAAATGCATGAAGATATAAAATGACAGCAAAGTGAGGATTAAACAAGTAGGCGTGTGTGGATGGTCTACATCTGAAACATCAAACAAACACATTCAGAGCTGGATGTTTTACATGTATGTAAATACAGACACACACACAAATACACACACACACACACACACACACACACTGCCACAAGTTGTATAAACAGTGAACAGAAATAAGAAAAAAGTGGTCTCTTATTTTTTTTCCATGGCTGTATAAATGTAGTATTTCATTCAAGAAATTCCTACAAAAAGCAAGCCGAAGTTCAGAAGAGAAAATGATGGGACTTGACAGTTGCCCTGAATTACAGTATTGCTATTAGGCAATACTTCTCATATAGTATTTGTAGTATTTCGTATCAGCTGCCTTTGACCTTGGCGCAGTCCTGTCAAAGCATGTTTGTAAAGGAAAGCTTGGACTGTTGGTGGCAGTGGTAAGGGGGACTACTGCTCCTTCATCTGAAACAAATTTTAATTTCTCTCCACTGTTGATGGCTTATAAAAGTAAATGCCCAGGACTTCTTTCCATGGTGCAAGTACAATGGGTCAAATGTGGCCAGTGCCTCAGAACCACCAGATATCGAGTCACCCAAAAAAGCAGCAGGCAGGCACAACAGGAAACGACGCCTTATGTAACAGGTGCGACCTCACAGGAACCAAACAGGACAAAGGGGTTTTTTTTCAGATGCACTAGGCCTACAGATAGAAGTCTGCTGTGTCTGAGTCCAGGTTACAAAGGTGCTTTGTTGGTGCTGAGTTTCAGGAGAAAGAAAAGGGGGAGAAAATGTTTAATGAGCGAAGGGATGGACTTTTTTTCCATCTTGTCTGAGTGAAAGCCCATTTGCTTACAGCAACACCTCTGAGCCCCGGTCCTGGAGTATCCTCGGCCTGCATGTTATAGTGTTTTCTCTTCTCTAACACACTCACTATAATGCTGGAAGGGCTCGCCATGAGCAGGGGTACTCAGCGAGTGTTGGGAACAATTAAATGAACTGCAGAAAAATCATAATCCTCTAGGGTAACCTGTGGCCCTTGCTACGTCTAACGAGGAAAGAACCAGGTCTGGCTGGAAGGTACACGGGCTCTGGCAGTGATAAGAAAGCTGAACTTTGACTCAGAGTAAACGGAACTATGGATTACAACACTTGAGTAAACAGCAGGAGTGCTCACTCTTGGTTTTACAAACATCCTTCGAGCCACACGTTAGTTTCCTGATGCCTGACACAACAAACAACATATGAGATATGGCTCGATAAAGACAGGCCTGTCAAGTTCTAAAACACTTGTTAGTCTCAGAATCCTTCAATGTCAGGCGTGTAAACTGTAACTGGCCCAGCCACTGGAAGAAGCGGTGCCCATTCTAAAAACTGTCCTCAAACAGGACACCCTTACGAAAATGGAATTTGTGGTTCCAAAATATAAATAATATCTATTTTCAATGTGCTAAATTTTGTATGGGAAGGAAAGAAATTCTCAAACCCAGACCAGGCCGTCTGAACTATAGTGTGGGAAAACTTTGAATAGCCTTGTGAGGGTTTGCCACCTAGGAGCTGGCAGATTTTTGTCATGCCACGCTTCAGTTAGACATCAGTATTTAGACTTTGGAACTCACTGGTGTGAATTCCTCAGCATACCGGCCATACTGTATCAATGAGGTGAACATTTTCACAGCTCTGTTAAAAACTAGCACACAAAGAGGTGGTCGATACAGCTCCTCACAGCTTGGCTCTATGCATCTCATTCATGCTACATTTACTCATCTAAAAACAGGAGTCCTCAAGGGCTTGGAGTGTTAAAGCGAACAAAATGACTTTACAACACTTCCACATAAGTACCCATGGCAGAGCTGAAAAATGCAGAGCTGAGGGCAAAAGTGCAATTATTTAAAGGAATGCAGCAGAAAATTACGGAAGGGGGAGGCATTTACAAAGCTTAAATTGCACCCGGTTGGACAGAGTCTCAAATAGAGAGCGCCACAAGCCTCCATTTCTATTTGGTTCTGAATCAAAAACTAAAGAAGATAAACATGTTGTGTTTCATACAGCCTAGGCTCCTCTTCCAGAGAACACAGCGAGGTTTGTAATCCAAGAATGCGAAGTGAATGTGCGTGTGTATGTATGTGAGCTTGTACAGGGTGGAAGTGTTGGCTGGAAGCGGTGGTCTGGCCTGGCCCCTGCCTTGGAGGCTTCACATTTAGGATGTGGTGGGTCACGGTATTCCGCTTACAACATCCATCCCTCAACGCTGGCTTGGCTAGCCAGGAGCATCGGATATTGGATTAGGGCACTAATCTCTGCCTCTCTCTTTTCTCACGTTCTTTTTTTTGTCAACTCTCTCTCCCCACCCAGAGTCAGCCTTGTTTTACCTCACTGCCAAGTCTGGCCAGTATTAATAAAATTGTCAGGTTACAGATAACTTGAGCATTAGCAACTTTACTGAACACATTTCTCAAATGCTGTTACTCTACTCTACCTACACTGTCTGACATAGCTTGTTTTGAATTACACTCAAGGGAACTTTAGAGTTTTGCAATTGGTAGGTAAGCCAGAAAGGAGATCTGTCTGAAGTGCCCAGCAAATAGCACACATTGAAGTAAACTATTTTTATTCGTATGCCTGATTAAACTACAAATCCACACAGTATCAGTATACTGACACAGGCAAAATATCGCTCGTGCTGTCTGAACAAAGACTATATGCACCCTTAATTGTGGTGAAAGGTATTTCCTATCTTTGTAAGAAAATAAAGCAATGCTTCCTGTCAACTGCTCAAAGTTGGCCTCTGTCTGTCTTGGCCAGCTGAAACAGAGGAGCAAGTATCTGCATGGCTTAACCCCTCTTTCCTTCCCCACTGAGGAGGCAGGACAGTAAAGCCCCCTTTTGAAGCAAGGAGGGAGGAAGGGGGTTAGAAAGCACCTGCTAGCCAATGGCAACCCCCTAGACAAAGACACCTCTGTACGGCCAAATAACAGTAGCCAGGGCCTTTTCCTCCTGCCATGCTATGCCTATAGTAAGCCTTTCTCATGATCTGCCTGCAACGGGGTCCCTCCTGCTGCACAATGGCCAACTGTTATTCCCAGGAACCTTCAGCATAATGGCTGAATCAAGCCCCCCAAACCCCTCTTGCCCATAAAGGACCCAGTGCCTGATTCTTCACTAAATGGTCCACCATGACCTCTCACTGCTGTATATCAAGGGGGGGTTAACACTCAATTAATGGAGGTTTTGAACACTGACTTCATCGACATTACCTTCTGGTTTTGTTTTGGGCAAGCCCCTGGTTTAAGGAAACATGTCCAACAAACATTTGAAGGAATTTTCAGTACCTTAAGACAGGCCTACCCAAACAATGACCTGCTCTTTCCTCATGTCATGTTGTTCCCTCTCCAAAAACAAACAAGCTTACTTTCAACAATAACTATGTGAATATACATTATTTATATGCAAATTATGTTGGCATTTGAATCAAGTAAATGTAATGCATTAAGTTCACAGGTTGTGTCTTTCTTCACCTTATTTTAAAAAAGCCATAATGTCTTTCTCTTACCTCCCAAAAAACTTGGAGGAGAGAGCCAGATCTCAGATAGCACTCTACTCTGGAAGAGAGAGAGAGAGAAAGATAAAGAGAGAGGGAGTGTGTGTGCGTGTGTGTATGTGTGTGTGTGTGTGTGTGTGTGTGTGTGCAAGCCTCCCACCCCAGTGCATTAGTGAATCTACATTAATCTTGGCTGACACAGGCCAGGAAGGGCCTCTGAGGGAGCTGTGACTGTACGCCCTCACGCAGCCTGCTCAAATATTTATTCAGGATGTTTTTTCACTGGGGAAGAAGAGGCAGGTCGCAGGTTAACTAGAAAAAGTCATTCTGCGGGATTCAGAGGCACACGGGACGCATGGAGGACACTTAGGCATTAAGGTGTGGACAGACATGCCCTCCTCTTGTTTGGATGGAGAGAGAACACAACCTGTCACTGTGAAATCTGTACTGTGGGAATATGTCCCAAAATACCCTAGTTCTCTCTGGTTAAGCCCAGGCTACAGTGCTGACCACGTTTCTACGGCTTTTCAAAGACCTTTTTTTCTAAACTCCTTCCCATATGTTTGCCATACACAGCTTGAGTGCATCTATTATTAGTCGAAAGCTTCTGAGGGTCTGATGGATGTTTCTTCTGCAAGATTTGTGTTACGCCATCCCTTTGTAAAGGCATAAAGTACCTATTTTGAGCATATGACAGCATCCGCCCACATGTGACGGATAAAATATTTATGAAACAGACGTTAAGCAGAGTAGTCACTTTACCTCATAAAAGTCCAAGGCTCACACACATTGACTGTGGGTTGTATGTCAATTACTACACTACTAAAGGACATTTTGTTTGCCACTCACACACACACACACACACACACACACACACACACACACACACACACACTTAGGACAACAGCACAAATCACATGCACAACACAGTAAACCCAGATAACTAACACAAAATAGCAGCACAGTATAACTGTAATTGTAAATTGAACTGTGTGTGGAGGCAATAATTTATTCCCTATTCAAAATATATGCTACTTATGCAGCTTTCGTGGCATAAAATATCAAATGACCCTTTTGATACATTACTTGCAGGAACTCAAACTTGATAGACTTGCTGACAGCCTAGTGAGTTTTCAGTAGGTTACTATTTTGAACAATATTAGATTAAAAGTATCAAAGGCTATATCAATGTTTCCCCTACCATTAAATAGCCTGTGTGCCTACTCACATATTACCTGGACTGGACTAGACATCAATATCAGAAAGTCACTGGCAGGCTAACACTAGCATCCTAGTGTTTAGTTTTTATTAGGCATATGCTTTTTTCTTGGCCAAGACAGTATGTCCGGTCGATCTTCAAATGTAACTTTGCACTACATTCAAATCCCAGTGCCAGCACGGATCCAGTCATTCTGAACCAGCTGATAGAACAAGCCATGTGGATCAGCTGGCCCAGGCAGTGGAGGAGCTGGTGAATCAAGTCCATCCCTCACCTCCCATGGCAACCCCTGCACACACAGTTCCTCCACCCACAGCACCGTCAACTCCTAATATGAACTATGCTCAATTTCTATCTTTATTTCTATTCTTCATTCTCAGAAAACATCTCTGAGTTTGTCCGGCACTTCCTGGTGGTCTTTTAACAGTTTCTTTAATAATCGATGTACTGCAGCTGTCATCTAACCAGGTTTCAGTTAAGATGTTTATTGACCAGATATTCAAGGCTGCAAATTTCAGAGTGTGGGTGGGGGTTGATACAGACTGAGGACTATGATGATTAGATAAGATAAGATAAGATAAGACAAGATAGAATTTTATTTATACCAAGAGAAATTCATTTGTCATGAACATGCTCAGTGCAACAAGAGGAATAAAGACAAGACAATAAAGCGTTGAAAAAAGACAATAGCAAAATAACTATAACAGATATTATATAATAACAGATTAGTACTGCAAGTGGTTTTGAAAAGTGACTTAGTGTTTGTGCCATAAAAATTTGATGAATGCAATAAAAATGAGATAGTAGCAGGTGATAAGGCAATGAGACTAATATCCCCTCATAATAATTTTAGTGATTAACCCCACAAATGGACCACACTCTGTTGATCCTATTCCCAGTTATTATTGGGAACAGGGTCCTGAGTTTCATCATGTGTGTTAGCACTATTATTGCTGGGAACTTGCAGGTATCAATCCTAGCTAATGGTGGTTGGATCCTGAAGCTGCTAGCTCTGTGGGAGTGGACGGAGAGCTCTACCTACATCAGGGCAGGGCCGTGGGGTACAGGGAAGGGGACCTTAAATGGGTAGCACAGCGCTTCTTAGGGGGCTAGCAGCTGTAGGGCAAAAGACCGTAGCTCCTGCTGTTTCTTGGGGAATCGTGAATACAGTGATGTAGAGAGGATGGAATGTTGCTGTGTAAATGTTGCTATGTCTGGTGATTGGACGAGGTCAAAGCTCTCTTCAAGAGAACCAACCAACAGCATTTGAGTGGTGAAGTTGAACCTCTCTTTCTGTACCAGGCTTATCAGGCTGAGAGTGTTGTGGCTTATTCTTGGCTTATTCTTATCATTGCTTATTGACTTATTCTTATCATTGCAAGTATGGAGTGTTCCATCTCAGTGTGATCCGTCTCAGACAACTTAATCTTTGCCTTGGGAGCTGAATAGCATTTTCAGTGCAGCAATTAATGATTTGATAGCATGGCATAGAATTGTGGCAGATGGAGAAAAAGAAAATTTTCCTTAAGCACATTCGCTCCAGATCTGCTTGAATGGTGGCCAATCGGTCCAAAGAGTTCTCTCCGTCCCATAGCAAATTAAAATTGTCAGTAAAATTCAAGCACCTTTGATTGCATGTTTTGTGTAGCCATGACTTAAGGCTGAGAGAGCCTGAAAACGTATTTTATAAGTTGCCTAGAAACAGTTCTCCTTTAGTAATTTTGAAGGCTCACTGTTTAAATAATTATTGCTGACAATAATCCAACTGATTGTTGGGTGGTGTGAAATTAGTTACTGAATGTTTGCACAGACGTTAGCTCCAGTAGCATTGGCACAGCCTTTGTATTTACCTGTCTGGTGGTCAAGTCACCCAGTAAGAGTGTCCTTGGGGTGGTGATCTCCTCAGCTGATCACCACTGCTTGTTTGGCCTTCTCTTGGTCAGGGTCCAGTTTGGCCACTCTTTGCCGTTGTCACCAAGTAACATTTACTGATTCATTTTCTGTAACTGCTTGTTCCTTACTAGGGTTGGGGATACCCAGAGCCTATCCTGAGGTCTACAGACACGAAGTAGGGACTCACCCTGGGTGGAGTGCTCACACACTCATACCTAGGGTCAATTTAGAATCCTCAATTCACCTGCCACGCATGTCTTTGGACTGTGGGAGAAACTGGAGGAAACCCACACCACCATGAGGAGAACACAGAGGCAGCTGTGAGGCAACAATGCTAACCACTGCACCACCGTGGGGCATCAAGGAACATTCGCAGCTCGAATCTATTTGTCAAATTCAACTGACGTAGCTCAGTGGGACTAGCATCACGGGCTAGCTAGTTAGTAGCATGAGCTTTCAGTGCGCAGTCTTGCATATTGAGATCATGCCTACTGGTTAGTTTGTCTTTGTCATCTGGGTGTGTATGTGTTTTTACTATAAAGTGGACCCAAGAAGTTACCTGGCTCAGGTTAGGAGTCTGGCTCTTGACCCGTGTCTGAAGTTCAGCCTATGGATTTTACTCTCCTATCATCTCCTATTATGAACTTGTGTTTACACTTCTGAGAGTGCTATCAGTTGTTCTTGAGTTTGCTGATCTGTTCGTATGAGCCAGAGTCATAATTAATCATAATGTTTGAATATACCACCTTTTTTCGGAGTATTCCTGGATGTGCGTCTATGTCCCGCTATCAGCTAGGAGCATGACACAGAGAAGTCCTAATCTTATAGATTCTTGCTATATCATGCTTAATCACATGGACTGAATTTTCTGAAATATGGTGTTAAACCCCTACAGTGGGCTGGTGCCCCACCAAGGGTGAATCCCTGCCTCGCACCTTTTGTCCCCGGGATAGGTTCCAGGTACCTGCAACCTTAGTGAGGATTAAAAAAATAAATAAATGAATGGTGTTGAATTCTCTGAACAAGATGAAACAAAAGGAAGAAACATATCTAGAAAAGGAACCAGCAAGAAAAGTTCGTTTTCTAGATATTTTCAGACCTAAGCATTTAGAAGACAAAGAAGATTCTTTATTTATCACATTCATAGTCATACAATTACAACACACAGTGAAATAATTTCTCTGCATTTAACCCATTCACCAAGTGAAGCAGTTTGTGCCGCCAATGAGGCGCCCGGGGAGCAGTGTGTGGGGACGGTACCTTGCTCAAGGGTACCTCAGCCGTGACACTAGCAGTTGGGATTTGAACCCCAATCCTCTGATTGCAGGGCCAACGCCCTAACCAATAGGCCCTTTACTTTGCTATCATACTCTTGAAATCCTAATAATCAAAAACAGATCTATTAGGGCTTTTTTAACAGATGTAAACAGTGTAAACAGAATTAAGTGCTGATTAATAGTAGGAAATATTGAAAATACTTTTCCAATATTTAATATTTGAAAGACTGCACAACAAACATTTGAAATTTTTTGGCCCAGTGTGTACAATAAAATAGTCACATGCATCAATTGTTTCAGTTTACACTCCCAAGCATTCACTCACATCTGCACTTTGTAAAAATGACTGTCTAAAGAGGTGTATTATGTATCCACCACCTATTCAAAACATAATTCTCGGTGAAGATACTACAACAGCCCAGCACATGTTGATGACATTGTTCTCCTGTATGACCAGTGGACCTGATCAAAGGGACAATGAGTGTAACTACAAGGAAGGTGTATCTATATAAACAGCTTTTCACTGTGCATCCTTCTGTAATTTACAAGGAACTAATCTGAACACCTTCAACAGCATTTAACAATACCTGAGCCACATGAGCTGCATGAGTCACATCAGAATAATGTTAATTCTGAACATTTTTGACCATTCTAGACCTGTTAACATATATTTTACTTTGTGTTAGGGCTGCACAACATTTTTCTGTTCTGTTTTTGGGTCTTTTGTTTTGGTATCCTGAGCACGCCTGGGTTTGAGTTTGTTGATTATATGTTACAGAAGCTGACGTGCTCAGAAAAAGAAGTTTTGTGTTGGGATTGGTTTATGGGGTTTTGGCTTTATGTATTTAAGTTCATGTGTGGTGGACCTTAGTGTCGGTCCACCTGAGTTTAGTTGGGTGTTTTCCTTGTCTCCTTTTGTTTGACGTTGTTCTGGCCCTCAAGCCATTTGATTTGAGGTTTTGAAATAATAAAGAGTGAGATATGGAAGTCTGCGTTTGCACCTCCCCTCATTCAGGAGACATGGGGATTGGTGACAGATGGACCAACCCACCAACAGCAGGCGCATCAGACGAGATGTGCATGCCTGAGGAGGAGGAGTGGCTCCTGGCTGAGCTCCGTGCCTCATAGCATGGCTGCCTATGGCGAAGCCAACTAGCCAGCACCTCAGCCAGCAAGGAGGAAGCAGGTAAGGAAGCCCGTCTGAGCACCCTGGCAAAGGCGCCGGCCAAGAGTGTTCTTCCGGTCCTCCCACTGGTGTCCTGCCAAGACCCTCGACCATCGAGGAGGAAGCGAGCAAAGAGGCCTGCATTGAGCACTCCAGCTAAGGTGCCGGCTACAAGTGCTCTACCCACTGTCTCCGAGGACCCTGGATCAGTACGTGGAGGAGCAAGGCCAGATGGACGAGTAGAGCGGTGAGATGGGCTGTGTGGCCTCGAGGAGCG
>JBBJLS010070549.1:0-11823 GCA_037577275.1 Bryconaethiops microstoma
CCTGGTGAACCACATTAATGCGTATTTTTCCACTTGCATTAAACCTTCTCTCCCATTGTTGGCATTGAAGTTCTAGTCTTTCTTCTTCTAGTTTCGTGTCCTGCTGGCCCATCATTCTCTTCAGAAATCTTCTCATGATTTTCTGGTATTTTGAGTATTTGATCAAAAGATACTATTCCTCTTTTTTCCAATCTAGCTGTATTTGATCCACAGATTTCCACTATACGATCTGGTGATCCTGCTTTGTGCTTGAAACCAGCTGTCTGTTTTATGCCTTGATATGACACCAGGTCACCAATCTGAAACACAGATGGTGAAATTGTCTTATCAGTGGATTCTGGTATTGGAAGGGTTCTATTATTTATTCCTTCATGTAACTGAGCTAACATGCGAAATTGATCATATGATCGCATGGCATTGGCCCGTATTATCCAATGTTTCACCTGAGCTACGGCCTTCTCAGCTTTGCCATTACTGCGAGGCCTATAAGGAATGGAGAGCTCTAATTTTATACCTTGCTCAGCTAAGAATGTCTTCATTTTATTTCCAGTCAAACCACGTGCGTTGTCGCCTCTTATGGACAGTGGTCTACCGTAAGCCAAAATCCAATCCTTTAAAGCCTCTATAGCCCCATTCTGATTCAATCTTTTAACTGGTCTAGCTAATATTTCACCTGTTGCATTATCTACCATTACTATCAAACCTGTGTTTTTTAATGATGTCATCGGTCTAAAAGGCCCAGCAAAGTCAATTGAAACTTGGTGGTTGAAAAAATCACCAGGTAATGTAGATTTCTCACAGGGCCTTAGTGGTTCTGTTTTCCTGCATTGTGAACAAGCTAGTTTAATTTGTGCATATTTACGTCGTGCCTGCGGCATAAATATTTTGTTTTTCTTTAAAAACATTAAAATCCATGAAGTTGTGGGGTGATTATTCTGGTCATGGAGAGTTTGTAATTGAGCTACCTGTGTTGGAGCATCCCGGTTAATTCTGATGGCATGCAGTTTTGTCACCAGTTGGTCCACCTCTCTATTACCTGCTGCTGAGGCTGAGTCCTCGCTTGTGTGGCTCGGCTGATGAAAAACTATTATATTAATTTTTTCCTTCAATCTAGCCATTTCTCTCCATTGTTTATGGTGTGCAATCGGTTTGCCTTTTGTAGTATGATAACCGTTTTTAATCCATGTATCTAAGTGTTCCAAGATCCCTTGACACACATACATGCTGTCAGTTACTATTGTGATCTTTTCTAATTCAAGGGCCTCACATTCCCTCACACCTGAAACACAAGCTTTTATCTCCGAGTGTTGTGCTGAGTCACTTGGTGTGGTTAGACCCTCACACACCTGTTTGTTATTAAATTTTAAAATCCATCCACCTCTACAGTCATTTTTCTGAGTTCCATCGGTATAGACTGTGTATCCCTGCTCCACTCTACCAGCTAAATTGGCATTTTTCTCTCTTCTTTCATTAAGAACATTAACCTGGGTGTCTTGAAGCAACGCTGTTGCTCTTCCCAGTGTGAACAGGTGAAAATGCTTTTGATCTTTCGACCTATTGGCATTATAGTGTAAGATTGCTGGTTCTTTCGTGAACCAATCAATGTTATTTGTTCCTGCTTGCTCTTTGATAGCGATCAGGTGTTTAGTAGCTATCCATAATTCTCCCATTCCGGCCTGCCGAGCCTTTTTCCATGGGCTGGAACCTACACCTGATATCAAATAACAAGGTGCCTTATCTCCCTGATTTGAGAGGATAATCTCATATCCATCATCTGATTGAGCTATCCTCATTTCTAGCACTGTCTCTTTATCTCTTAATCTCAACTTTTCTCCAGTCAAAGTCCAATCTATGAGATGTTCCAATTGATTTTGTAACTGGTCATCCCATTTCAGTTTTCCCCCTGACAGTGCTTTGTATAAGTTTTTAGCCTTTTTTGCAAAAGCGGGAACCAAAGCTCTACAATAATTCAGAGTTCCTAATGCACTTTGTAACTCTTTAAGCTTTGTCACCCTTTTTCCTCTGATTTCTATCAGTTTCTCTCTCATGGATTGTGTAAGTCCAATTTCTCCCTTACCAATGCGGAAACCTAAGAAATCTACTTCATGTAGCCCTATTTCAACTTTTTTAAGAGCTACTTTGAGGCCTGCTTTATAGAGTCGTCTGAAAACTTCCTCTACCATTTTTAGATTTTCCTGCTGATCTTGTGAAATCAGCAAAATATCATCTACGTAAATCAAAATCGGCAAATCCTTTAGTAAATTAACCATTTCAGCCTGAAATACGTTTGGGCTATTTACAAACCCCTGTGGTAATCTTTGATACACAAACGCTCTCCCTTCGTGTGTAAAAGCTGTTTTGTTCTGGGATTCTTTCTCCAACGGAATGCTAAAGAAACCGTTAGCCAAATCAATTTTTGTTAATATACTGCCTCTAGGGATACTTGTCATCGTATCAGATGCATTAATCAGATATCTTTTGTCTGGTAGGGTCAGTTTGTTCAATGCTTTAAAATTTGAAACCATCCTCCATGTTCCATCTGATTTTGCTACTGCCTGTATTGGGCTATTTGTAATTATATTCTCTGTTTTTCTGATGACTCCCTGATCCTCCAGATCTTCTATAATTTCTCGCAAGGCTTGTTTTGCCTTTGGATTAATGGGGTACTGCCTCTGTGGCCTATGGACCCCTCCATGTATCTGGTAAGGTTCTACATTTTTCATTAGACCCACCTGATTTTTTCGAGTAGCCCACAGACCCTTATATTTGTCTAATATGGTCTTGACTTTATGCTTTTCCAATGTTGTAGTCTGCACAATCCTGTCCAGTTCTTTTTGATTATCTAGACGTACATGGCAAACTTTAGGATATACTATTCTCTTTAAATCCTTTCCTGACAGGAGATTATATGGGCCAGCAATCACCTTAATGGGACCAAAATAGCCTATTTTGGTTCTAAATGGCCTGTTTTGAAAATCAACTACAGTCATGTGGTGAGACGACCATTTGACTTTGTGGCTAGAAGTTGTGGAAATATCAGCGCCGGTGTCCAACTCCATTAAAGTCCCTTCCACTTTTGCATATAGTTTATCATCCTTTTCTTCCAATAGGCCTCTATCTAAACCATCTCGGATTGCTTGCCCTATTCCCTAATCTGAAAGGTAGGGTTCACTGTCTGAGTCTTTTTTTAGTTCTTTTGGCTTTTTCTTCTGTTTTTTCTTCTCTTCTTTGGTTTTTGTGGGTGCTTTATTGGCCCCCACTTTTTTGAGTTGGCTTCTGTGCTTTTCCTTTTGGGCCTGGGACATTTTTATCCACTGATCATGTGGTATGTACCCTTTCCGGTGTGTCTGTTGAGATTTCGCACCGTCAGCCTTAGCTGGAGCCCGATTCTTCTGATTTTCCCATTTCCTTCCTGTGCTCTTTTTTATATTTCTTGACTGAGCATTTGGGGTTCTTGTGCCCCCAGATTGATCTTTATTCCAGTGTGGCTTCTTATTATGATAATCTGTTCTTCTCTGTTCTTTTTTAGAGGTCTGTTCGTTCTTTTGCTGCGGTTTAGTTTCTCTGGATTCCCTACGTTCACACAATAACTGCGTTCTCTTCCAATGTGTTTGGATGGCTCTATTAATTTCCTTCTCTGAAGAAGAATCGTCCAGGAAGAGCAGGTCATCTCCTCCTGGAATCGCCTTTTCATAAACTAATTCTTTAACCATTTGCAGCGTCCTTTTCACTTGTGATTTTGATCCAGTTCCTTTTGCCACTTCCCAAGCATAAATGAGCCCTAAACTTTTGTAATTCTTCATAAATGCCTGCTTCGGGGGGTCTGTCTTTTTTAGATGGCAATTATGAGCTTTAATTAACACGAAAATATTACAGGTATCTCCGGTCTTTTGCATCATAACCTTTTCAATTACTTCAGATTCTAGCCCTTCTTTTTCATGAGCATTCATCAGTAATTTTAGTGACTGATAAGCATCCACCCCCTTTGTAAGTTCTAACCATTTTTGCACGTCATCTGAGAAGCTCAGTTTGTGTGTTAAAACTTTCACCAGCATAGAACTTGGGTCATCTAAATGTTGACCACGGTGTCTGTCTGGCTTAAAACGAGGCCTTTCTGATTTAAAAATAGGCCCTTCTGAATCATCCGATTCTGTCTCAGATGATTCTGAATCTTCTTCACTGCTGGAAAAAGCTACTTTCTTCCTTGGTCTAGGCAAGTCACTATTTCTAGCATGTAAAGATAGGTTTCGGTCTTGTATATCTTTTTTCCTTACTCCAAAACCTTTGTTTGGTGGATAAACCAGGATGCTCTCTTCTGTTTCTTCTGATTGATAACCATAATTTAGAAGAATATCTCTTTCCCTTCCTGCCAATTGATATCCACCCACGATAGCCTGGGTAGCTGTGCCCCTGAGGACATCTCTGTCTTTTGCAAGTAAATGTAATTTAGCCTTGGGCGTTATTCCACCCATCTCTAATACTTCTAATGAATTTGCAGACAGGAGTGTTGACCTCACTTGACCTCTTGTGAGCGTCCCAATCACAGGATCGAGCTCAGATGGTTCTTCAAAAGTCACTTTCTCTTTAACTAAGGGAGTGTGCCAGACTGACCCTTCGGGTATTAAAAATTCGATTGTCTCTCGACCTTTGACCTGCCTTGGCTGAATTGGGCCCGCGCTTCTGTCTTGGTAATTTTGTAAAACTGGTTGACTATTCCAGAGGTCCCAAAGACCTTCAGAGCGTTCTCCTGTGTTCCCAAAACATTGATAAGAGCCTGCCTTCGTGTCTGTCTGCTCAGGATCTGTGTCACAAGGCCGTATCCTCGGTCTTAATATTGTAGAGAAGTCTGTAAAAAGATTCTCTGTTTTCCTCTCTGACCTTTCACCTCTTTCTAAGTTATCCTAATCTATCAGGGATCCTTCTGGGGTCACTTCTTGTACCCCCTCGTCCCAAATATCCGTAGTGAAATAATCGTCTCTCAGCTGCAGCTTTACTGGAGCTTTTAAGGTGTCTAGTTTTAGCTGGAACTGTTTTGTTGATTCCATCGCTGGTGGAGACAGATCACTAACAATGATTACAAACTTTGCCCCTTTGCCCAAAGCTGGGGCAGGGTCGTTGACCACAGCCGCCTGTGTGCTTTGCACCGCCACATGTGTGCCTGATGGCCGATCCCATTTCAGAATCTTACCAGACTTAGTAAATTTCTCCTCTAAACCCTGACCTGAAAAATTAATTACATAAATTTTCGGCCTTTCAACTGAAGAGTCTTTTTTCCCGGTCATCTCTATGGATTTTGTAAACGTTCTTTGTCTATTTTATTCTTTTCCTTTTGGTAATAGGAGACTTCACGTCACCTTTCTATTTACCAAAAAATTACACCTTTCCCTGGTATAATTGTTTGTCACTCGTTTTGGCTTAATTCTTTATTTTTTCTGATACTCTACTGGTTCAGTGTGCACAATTAATAAGAATATATAAGCTCTATTTCGAGAAATCTTCAAACTAAGTCCTTTCCTTCACAATTCCCTTTCAGAATTGTATTTAAGTTTAGAATGTCTAATTAAAACCACGTTTGGGCGCCATGCAAAGTTTCTTTCGGTTAAATTACCAATCAACCTATTACAGTTTATACTCTGGCACTCTTTAATAATGATCAGTTATTAAATCAGTGACCTCCTCAAGTTAAGGACTTTAGAATAGATATTTATTCTAACCCTATATCCCTTAACGGGAAGGAATTACCCTTTTTACGTGAGTAAAATATTTAGAACTCTCTAACTTAAGACTTTAAGAATAAATGATTTTCCACTCAAAAACTGATCAAGGACACACTTTTAAAGTTTAAAAAGAATCAATAGTCTTTACTTACGATTTCAGAAGATAGTACAAAGTTCTCTCTCTGAAGTTTGGCAAGGTAAGTCTTCCCCAAGTTCCAATATCAGATCGGCAGGAGAAGGGAGATTGAGAGAGTGATTCTCAATCCGCCTTACTACTGTTTGCAAATTTCTTTTATAGGAAAAACTCCCTTGCCAAACCCCTTCACATCTGTCAATCAATATTACATAGCATAGCATAGCATAGCATAGCATAGCAATCTGGCTAACATTGATTCTCTATCTGATCACAGAAACATTTTAGCATCCAAGAGACATTTCTGGTCAAACAGCATGTCTAACAGTCAGGAGGCATTTTCAACCCCTCCCTTCTCGCTCTCTCTCCTCTCCAGCACAGATAACCCAAACAAATGATTTATTATGAAAACAAAATGGTGTGGCAGAGGCAGTGGCTAAGGAGCAGCACAGAGAGGCTAAAAAGGGACCATTGAATCATATGTTAATATGCTATTGCTAAGATAGCATTTATAGCATAGCAAGCCTTATAATAGCATTTATTGTAGCACCTTATATGCTTATTAGCATTTATTGTAGCGACTCATATGCTATCTGGCTTATCACGTGCCAGCGGCTTTCATTTTGTGAGTATAAAAGGGGATGGCTTATTCTCCGCTTCTGTTATTTTTCTCAGAAGCAGATGGCCTTATAGTCAAGTATGTGTAAGTGATGTATAAGTGATTTTGAGACTGTAATCTTTTGGCAAACTCTTGGGATTTCTCCCTTGCCTCTTACACCCCCTTATGGCAAAAGATGTAAGTGCTTGTGAATAAAACTTCTGCTCCGTGAATATGAGGAGCTGCAGAGTTCAAATGAAACCAAATCTTATCTTTATTCAACAAAAAATCATCATTAGACACTTCCCCCACACGGCGGCGATCAAAACCAGAACAATTGGCAGCCTGGCCAGGCCGATAAACCAATCACTGGTTCCGATTTTCCTCGCCCGTCTCTGTTTCTTGCTCCTGGAACCCCGCGAGCCCGAGTTGGAGCCGGATCCCGGCGCCGCTGCTCAATTAAACCCGTAAAGGCTTAAGTCAGTACGCCAGTGTTCCAGCTCTTACATACCCAGAGATCCCGAAGGCCAGCGAAGTCGAAACCCGTGCTCAGAGCTCGTACCTGCATGACGCGGGCATCAAACTCCCCGTCCCGTCCGAGCCGAAACTGCCAACGCTCGGTGGCGTCCAGCCGGGTCAAAGCAGGTTGTACGAATCTGAAAACTGAACAGTCTGCCGGGTTCCGAAGCCTCTCTCTCGCTCCTCCTCCTCGCTATCCGGAAGAGAAGCGTCAAACACAAACAATTCTCTCTGATCGTTGAAAAATAAAATATTATCGGCCCATTAACACAATGGCCTAAGCGTGTTATCGCAACATAATCCCTTAAAACAATCAGCTTATGAAACTTATCGTAAAAAAAAATAAAAATTAAAAACCAATAAGATTATCCGCCAACTACACGCCCCTTCCGCTCGTCTGAACGGAGGACAGACGAGAGAAGAAAAAATAAATAAATAAATAAATAAATTAAATCTCTCGTCCCAAATCGTTAAATGAGATTTTAAAAAGAAAATAATCAAAAACATGGCTTTAAACGGGTTATCGTGACATAACAATTCAGTTTAAATGATCTTAGAATAACTGAAACTGTAACCGCTACCTGTGAGCGGATAAAACGGACGGGAATACAACATTCATGTTCCCTTAAAACATTAAATAAGATTCAAAAAGAAAACTAAAAACCATGGTTTTAAACGAGTTATCGTATCATAGCCAGAATCCCCAAAAATAAACAGATCGTATCTAACAATATCACAATCATAACAGTATTTGGCTAATAACCCATACACAGTGAGCATCCATAATAATGACTAAACATCAAAAATAATATACAAATTAAATTGTAGCACACAATTTAAAAGAAAATGAATTTCTCACCGGTGGAGCTGTAATCAGACCCTGAGCACTCGTGCTCGCCACGGCGGCTGCAGTATCGCTCATCGCTTCGCTAGCCGGCAACACCGCTTGCCCAGAGGTCGTCTGAGCTTCGGCTTGAGGAGTCTGGGGTACGCTCGCGGAATTCATCGCCTCGAATTGGATAGAACGATCGTCTTCGGTAACCAAGTCGCAAAAATTCTCAGGAGCAGAATGTGCTCCGTTCCCGCCTGGTTCGTGTAGTCATTCTCGCCGTGACGTACAATAACATTTTTTAAACCAATAGCGAAGCGCCCCATGCACCCCAGTAGTTCGTAAACATACTGCGATTGTTATGACTAAAAACAGTATAACCGCTACATACCAGTAGCTTAGCATCAAGGCTATCACTTCATACACTGTTTTCATCCACTGAGCAGCTGACGCGAGACGTTCGCTCAAAGGCCTGAAGACAGCCCCCAGGGCAGAGGTCAATACCAACAGTTTAATCGCTACTGTTCTTAACCAGGAGTCTCCCTGGTCAATTTTTTCAACCATTCTGTGCAGATTTCCATCTCTGTATGTCAAGAAGTATTTTCCTTCCACAGCGAGATGGTGGTGAGACGCCATGTTTACTCCCGGATCACCCAGAATCGTACTTCCGGGTCCGTCCCGGAAGACGTAAGTCCAGAGTAGATGATGAGTGGCGTGCAGCGCCGCTCTGTGTATGGGAGCTAATTCTTTTGCCCTGTAAAATCTGGAATATGATCTTAACGCTAGATCTGTTATTTTATCTTGATAAACCGTGTCCTTCTGCCAGGGTGGTTGATCATTCAAAATTATAGAATATTGCCTGATGTCTCTCACTTGATTGTGTGGTAAATAATTAAAATAATGAGTTAACCATGACATCTGGTTCACAACTGTCTTGCTTTTGCCCTTCTGGTATTTCAAAACAAAATCAGATTCTCTAAATAAATCACGGGTGGTGCGATGGGCCTGCTTAGTGTCCATCCAGTTAGTGAGACATGTTATGCTGCGTTGAGTACCAGACAATCTTCGTTGAATTTCATATGGGATAATAAATTTCCTCCAATCAGTATGGTTAACAAACACCTCAGGTTGTGGTGTGTTAAGAGTGAGAGGAAGGGGATAGGCCCAATTCTTATCTGCACCCGGTCCCCCTATCAGAAATAGTATTTGCATTCTTAATGCTTGATTAGTGACCTGTTCATTTAAGTAAGCAGAAATACCTGTTGAACGTAACATGCTGTCTGTCACGTTCATTGGAACAGTTCTTAATGTCAAAGGATGCCAAGCTATTCCCTCTGATGTAAAATAATTCTTCCACAAAAAATCCAATTTTAGCGTGTTTAACCAATATTGCCCTCCCATTCGGCTAAGCTTCCACCACTTAGCACCGGATGTCAAAGAAGGTCGAAGCAGGGCTAACGCAACTGGGTCATCCTGAACCAGTCCTTTTAATTTTTCCAGATCTGTCAAGTTATTTATGTTCAGGTGCCACAATAATGGACCAGAACACCACTCTGGTATTCTATGGTCACTGATTGTATCCATATTGGTGTGTCTGTGCAACAATTGAATGACTACATTCCATCTGTTTTGTTTTCTCACCAAATTATACTTGTTGTCAATTGTGGCATAACATTGTGGTAACAAAATTTTCCATATGTTAACTATATTTCGTTTCACATACCTCCACTTAAAGACTTCTGTCTCATATACATAAAAAATTTTCCCAGTGACCGGAAGTGTAGGATCCATGTTATCCCTTAGCCTTCCATATCGAAAAGACCTAATCGTCCTTTCATCTTTCTGGGCATCCGTTATTTCCTTCAGATAAGGTGAAAATGAAACATTAAAGCTTCCCCCTTTATTGTTAAAATCTTTTTGGATAAATACATATCCTCCCGAATTCAGTGTTCCATCTGTTGTACTATACCAATTAACAGATGGAAACTGAACTGGTTCGTTTTCGGTGCTAACCTTTATTAAAAGGATTTTTGAAAATGATAAAGGGTTCTTGAGGCCTAATTCTTCAGCGATTTGCAGGCTATAGCTGTCATGGTAGGCTTCCGTGACGCTATTGTCTGGGCCTACCGGGCTATTTCTGCGCGCCTCAGCACATCTGTGCTGGATGACCTTGTTGTCGCTGAGCTCACATGGTCTCGCCTAGTAACCGTCGTTATGCAGTCAGGTTGTCCCAACCAGCACCATTGGCCAAATTCAGTGCCCCGCCCGTTTCGTCTTTGGTAAGACAAAACAATTTTCCTAAACGTTTGTTTTCCCCGTGTCAGCACGCATGGCGTGTGCCTTGCAGCCGGCCCGAGCCAAAACACCCGTGGATGTTCCCCTTCCCCTAGCGGAAGGCGCAATGACCCCTCCTCTTTCCCGAAACAGGCTGCCAGCGCCTGTTCCAAGGCCATTCCCCTGTGTTCAGCTATAGTGATCCCATTGGAGACTTCGGAAAGCAGGTCTGTAAATGTGACCTCTTCCAACCAAAGGTCGTATTTTACACTAAAACTTGGTTGTGCTACTAGTACTAACGCACTCAACACCCAAAGGATACTCATTGCGTTTCTGGTATGTAATCTGACATCCAATGGTTGGGCTTCAGCAGGGGGAGGGGGATTTGGGTTTTTCCTCTTCAAACCGGGGTCACTCTTGCACGCCAGGTCAAACCTTCAAGCCGATCGTACTGGATTGGAGTCACTTGCCACCCGTTTAGGTAGTCCTGAACAGATTTTGATGGAAAATCAACCAGTATGCCCCTAGCAACTTGACCTCTGATGTAATTTCTCCTTTCAGCCTCAGGTAAAGCTAGAATGCTTTTCTGATTACTATTCCACGGAGAAAAACTCGGTCCTGTGAGATATTTACATAATGATATCTCTAGTTGGGCATGAAGCCCCTCTGGTTGTCTAGTTAACACACTATTTAGACGATAATTAAATCCGTCCTGTCTTACAGGCCATTTCTGAGGAAGAATAACTGTTTCTGTGACCCTCGCCTGTTTTGCTGACAGAGAACGCTTACTTGCTTCCAAGTATGAGATGTTCCAGGGTGACTTTTGTGGCCTTGGTGCCGGTACAGTCAGTGTATCCCACACCATGGCTGTTGTCAATTTCTCCCATAAAAGGCTTCCTAATGTGCTTAGGAGCCACTTATTTCTGTCTTTATAAACCCAGAAAACTGGGCAGAATGCTCCCCTGTGTCTCGTATATGACCCTTGACCTTGAGCCCCTTCAGGCGTGTTTAAAATCAAAACCTGTGTAACAGGATCCTTCTGAGAGTCACGAGCGGTCTGGTTGTCTGTCATTTGTAAGATTTTAATGACCCCTGGCTCCATGTCTAACCCCAATGGTCTATTGGACGTTCTTGTCGCAGCGACTGGTCTAGGAATATCCACATTTAAAATTCCTATTTTCATTGCATCTCTACAATGTATACACCACTCAATATTTTCAGCATCCAGCATGCAATTGCATTTCATTTTTCTCACATTTCTCCAGCTATTACAAGCGAGACATGTTCCTTTCAAACAGTCACACTTTGATTTAACAGTACATGTGTATATTTCAGTTCTCTGATGCCTCAACCTGCAGTCTCCGCAGACATAGAAATCTGACAAGCATAATTCCACGAGTCCATCAGTCTGACCTTGGTTGTCCTGTCTATCTGTGTTTTCGCGTTCTGGTATTCCTCCAGTGAAAAGTACCTCCTAGGTCCTAGTGCCTTCTTTTTGCTTCTGGGGTTTTTGTCCCCATCGTCTTTCTGATTCTTGTCACAGATTAAACAATTATTAAAGTCATGTGGGATGGTGGCTGAGAAACAGACTTTCTCTTGTTCTGAATTTAGTAAATTCTGATAACCATTCTCTAATTGAGCTGGTTGGACCACCTTCAACACCTGAACTGGTCCAACCTGGTGAACCACATTAATGCGTATTTTTCCACTTGCATTAAACCTTCTCTCCCATTGTTGGCATTGAAGTTCTAGT
>JBBJLS010070550.1:0-11822 GCA_037577275.1 Bryconaethiops microstoma
TGTGTGTGTGTGTGTGAACTTGAAAGTATATGTGTGTGTGAGTGTGAGTGTGTGTGTGTGGGTGTGTGTGTGTGTGTGGGTGTGTGTGTGTGTGTGACCATTCCACTACAGCATAAACCCATTTCTGTTCTGGCACTGGTACCATAGAACTTAACTCTGATATTATTATAATATGAACTGATTCCAAAAACATGTTTAGAACTGGTCTCTGTTAACAAAGGTGGTTCCGTTCAGAGAGCAGCAACCAGCTGCAGCACTGAGTTCTACTGGGGACTTTAAGTAACTTATTTCTGGAAAAAATCTTGTTAAGATTGGTCTGGACAGTTAGGCTTGGTTTTGGCTGTGACTTTACATTTTTAATGTTATTGTCCAAGCAAAGGTCTAAAAATAAACTTTATTAATATTCCAGTCAATTACCAACAATAGTGAAAACATCAGCTTTCACACAATGTCACTACATCATAATTAATGATGAATGGACCGACCAATTAAGTCATTTATTAATTTCTTATGTAAATCTGTCATTTTGGAGCTCTAGTTCTGACATCTTTGAATTAAGTGTTGATTATTCTCACTTTTTCATTTTGTTTCTTGTTTTCCATGTTTCGATTTACAAATTACAGAATATTGCAGTAATTTTTTTATTTATCATCTTCTATTGCTTTATCCCACAGCTCACTTAAACTATGACAGTCTAAGAGGAAATGTGTTTCTCCATGCTGGCAGTTCACCATGGGGCACGGCCGTTTTAACAAAACAGCTCCATCCAGTAATCCAGCTGGTAATCTTTTAACAGCTGCCACCATGCAGCTCTAATTTTCTCTGTCAGGTTTGTTTGTACCAGTTGGATTACTGGATGGAGCTGTTCGGTGAAATGACTGCACCCCATGGTGAACTGAATACACGGAAAGACACATTTCCTCTAAACTGTGGACTGAACCTCATATCTCTATTTAGATTTTCATTTATTTATTTCAAAATCCCAGCTGCCCTTCACACTATGGGATAATTTAATAATAAATTAACCATGTGGTTCAAAATCACTTAGAATAAAACATTTACACTGAAACACTGAAGGTTAAGAATGTAGCACTTCACTTTAAGTCAGGGGTCATGAGGCTACAAAACGTACATAAACAAACATAAACCTACATAAACATACATAAGCCTACATAAACATACATAAACATACAGAAACATACAGAAACCTGGACAAACCTAAAGAAACATACAGAAACATACAGAAACCTACATAAACATACATAAACCTACACAAACATACAGAAACAAACATAAACCTACACAAACATACAGAAACAAACAGAAACCTGCACAAACCTACATAAACATACATAAATGTACATAAACCTACACAAACATACATAAACACACAAAAACATACATAAATATACAGAAATATACATAAAAATACATAAAACTACACAAACATACATAAACCAACATAAACATACAGAAACATACAGAAATCTACAAAAACATACATAAACATACATAAACCTACACAAATTTACATAAACATACACAAACATACATAAACATACAGAAACCTACATAAACACACATAAACATACAGAAACCTACACAAACCTACCTAAATATATAGAAACCTACATAAACTTACATAAACATAGATAAACATAAAGAAATATACAGAAACCTACACAAACCTAAACATATAGAAACCTACATAAACCTACATAAACATAGATAAAGATACAGAAACATACAGACACATTCATAAACCTACACAAATTTACATAAACCTACAGAAATATACATAAACATACATAAACCTACACAAATTTACATAAATCTACATAAACATACATAAACCTACACAAATTTACATAAACATACAAAAACCTACATGGACATACATAAACACACATGAACCTACATAAACATACAGAAACATACATAAACCTACACAAATTTACATAAACCCACATGAACATACATAAACATACACAAACCTACATAAACATACATAAACATATCTAAAACTACATAAACACAAATAAACATACATAAACATAAATTAACATACATAAACCTACAGAAACATACAGAAACATACATAAACAAAGATACATAAACATACAGAAACCAACAGAAACATACATAAACATACAGAAACCTACATAAACCTACATAAACATACAAAAACATACAGAAACATGCATAAAACTACACAAATTTACATAAACCCACATAAACCTACATAAACATACAGAAACATACATAAACCTACATAAACATACAAAAACATACAGAAACATGCATAAACCTACAAAAATTTACATAAACCCACATAAACCTACATAAACATACAGAAACATACAGAAACCTACATAAACATACAGAAACATACAAAAACATACAGAAACATACATAAACCTACACAAATTTACATAAACCCACATAAACCTACATAAACATTCACAAACTTACATAAACATACATATACATATCTAAACCTACATAAACACAAATAAACATACATAAACATACAGAAACTTACATAAACATAAATTAACATACATAAACCTACAGAAACATACAGAAACGTACATAAACAAAGATACATAAATATACAGAAACCAACAGAAACATACAGAAATATACAGAAACCTACATAAACATACATAAACATACAAAAACATACAGAAACATACATAAACTAACACAAATTTATATAAACCCACATAAACCTACATAAACATACAGAAACCTATATAAACATACATAAACCTACATAAACACAAATAAACATGAATAAACATATATAAACATACAGAATCCAACATAAACATAAATTAACATACATAAACCTACAGAAACATACAGAAACATACAGAAACAAAGATACATAAACATACAGAAACCAACAGAAACATACAGAAACATACAGAAACCTACATAAACCTACATAAACATACAAAAACATACATAAACATACATAAACCTACACAAATTTACATAAACATACATAAACCTACATACATAAACATACATAAACATACATAAACCTACATAAACACACAAACATACAGAAATATACAGAAATATACACAAACCTAAACATATAGAAACCTACATAAACCTACATAAACATACAGAAACATACAGAAACCTATACAAATTTACATAAACATACATAAACCTAGATAAACATACAGAAACATACATAAACCTACACAAACCTACATAAACATATAGAAACCTACATAAACCTACATAAACATAGATAAACATACAGAAACATACATAAACCTACACAAATTTACATAACACTACAGAAATATACATAAACATAAATAAACCTACACAAATTTACATAAATCTACATAAACATACAGAAACATACACAAATTTACATAAACATACATAAACCTACATGGACATACATAAACACACATGAACCTACATAAACATACAGAAACATACATAAACATATATAAACCCACACAAATTTACATAAATATACATAAACCCACATAAACCTACATAAACATACAGAAACCTACATAAACATATATGAACCTACATAAACCTACATAAACATACAGAAACCTACATAAACATAAATTAACATACATAAACCTACAGAAACCTACAGTAACATACAGAAACATACATAAACCTACAGAAACATACAGAAACAAAATACAGGCTTATTCCAACACTTGTCATAACATTTTCTGAGGTGACATGAAAACTGATGAAGACAGTCTTTATGACCCTTTTGGGAATAAGCATTTTTAAAGATTTATAACATTTTAGTTTATCTTTTATAGCAGGCATGGCATATGTTATGTAGCCTCATTAATACAATCCTTAAATGAAGAATTACCAGAATGTTTTTGAAGACACACATTTTTATAATCAGATTTTATGATGAATTAATATCTGATGATCTGGGTGTAAAACCTTATGATGCTCCTGCCTGAGCCGGCCATGGTTGCGTCACAATAACCTGCAGCCGTTAACCCGGAGGCTGGAGGGTGAAGACGCATCAGAAGGACGCCAGTGTTGCCCTTTAACTCGGAGGGTCTGTCTGTGACCCGGTTCCTCGCGCTCTTAAATACATCACTCCTTTATAGCTCCACATAAACAGCTGGTGGCCTGGTGGTTAGGGACCGGCCCCTGTGATCAGAAGGCCGTGAGTTTGAATCCCAGGACTGCCAAGGGCACACTGAGGTACTGTTGAGCAAGGTACCATTTCCTCTAAGCTGTGGACTGTCAGCACAAAACACCATGTGTCTATTTACACTGTCATTTATATATTTCAAAACACTAGAGCATAATTTAATAATAAATGGGCAAAAATGGTCCAAAATCAGAATAAAATCTTTACACTGAAACACCAAAAGTTTGTCAGTGGGAAGAATTGTTGGCTGCCCACTGCTTCATTTGTAGAATCGGTTAAATGGGTTAAATGAGTTAAATGGGCTAAATGAGTTAAAACAGTTACATGCATTGGGTTAAATAGGTTGAATGTATTAAATTGATTAAATGTATTAAATGGGTTAAATGTATTAAATGTGTTAAATGAGTTAAATTGGTTGAATGGGTTAAATGGGTTAAATGGGTTAAATGGGTTAAATGAGTTAAATGGGTTAAATGAGTTAAATGTTTTAATGCATTAAATGCATTAAATGAGTTAAATGGGTTAAATGGGTTAAATGAGTTAAATGTTTTAATGCATTAAATGCATTAAATGAGTTAAATGGGTTAAATGTGTTAAATGGGTTAATGTGTTAAATTGGTTAAATGGGTTAAATGTGTTAAATGGGTTAATGTGTTAAATTGGTTAAATGGGTTAAATGTGTTAAATGGGTTAAATGCATTAAATGAGTTAAATGTGTTAAATGGGTTAAATGAGTTAAATGAGTTAAATGTGTTAAATGGGTTAAATGAGTTAAATGGGTTAAATATACTAATTTGGTTAAATGTGTTAAATTCAGTGGACCAATTTCACACAGTGTTCTATGCTGTGGTGTGTTCATGTGTGACAAAAGGTTTACTTTCATTTCACATACAGCTTCATAGATGTCACATCAATTAACTGTTGTCCGTCAACACAATGAGCGGATATAAGACAAGACAAGAAACAGCTTTATTCATCCCGAGGGAAATTCTGGCATCGTTACCACGGTCAGTGCAACAAGAAAGAATAACAAATAACAAGACAATAGACAAAATAAAAAACAATGAACACATCGCAATGACAAAAACATTTAACCGTTTAACAAATAACAGTGTAGCACTGGCGCTGCTGTGTGTACGGTACCAGCGGTGCAGAATTGTTTATCAAAGTGACTTAGTGTTAATGCAATAAAAAATAAATTCAATAAAATAGCATCAGATGATACGGTAATGAGATTTTATATAACATTCAATCACTTCACAGATTAAACAGTTGGGTTTTATATTGCACAAACATTATTCATAACAGAACAATAAACTTAAAAACATAAAACTTCCACCACAGAGCGGGGAGGAGTTCTAGAGCCTCATGGCCGCAGGTAGAGAGGATTTCTTGCGGCGTTCAGTCCTGCGTTCAGAGGCCATGAGTCTTTTACTGTGTGGCTCTGATGGTCCATCATGGGGTGGAAGGGTGTCGTGCATGAGGGTGTCCATGATACAGAGAAGCTTCTTCCCCATCTCCTCTCAGACCATCCCCTCCACCAGGTTCTCCAGTCTGACACACAGAATATTCACATTTTCCAGTGATTGTCCATTTTGTGTGTGCAGATATCCTACAGTGTTCTTATCCGGTGTTAAACATTATCATTACGTCCAATATCATGTCACGTTTTCTAAATGAGTGCTAATTCACTTCATTACTTGCAATATCTTATGTGCAATAGTCATCATGTGCAGTATCAGTGTTTATTACGCTGATTATATAATATCATTACTTAATATTACTACTGATTTTCTAATAAGGGCAATAACCACCATCTGTGTGGGTAGATTTCACTCAACTGTGTTTCTGATCTATAGTATTTATACCAGCATCTCTGTATGTAGCATAGTGTGTTTTCATATTGAGCTTTTTTCTTCTCTACAGATTTTGAATTTAGATTTTGTTTAGACTTTATATTCTATACTGTTCTTGTCTCTGTGTCTCTGTGTCTCTGTGTCTCTGTGTCTCTGCAGGCATTGCATAAGCAGTTTCCTCCGGGGTCAGTAAAGTGTTCTGATTCTGATTCTGATTCTGATTGTGATTTCCAGTGTGTGTGTTGTGAAGCAGGGAGCCTGTGCGAGCGCTCCTGGGGGGCCCGACCCGTGGGCTCTTCCACCAGGGGCCTCCGTGCCAGACCCCCAGCTTCGGCCGACCCGGACCCGGACCCGGACCCGGTGCCGGTGCCGGTGCCGTTTCTCTGCTGCTATCCCCAGAATGCGACTGGGTGGCGTCGCCTGACCTGAGCCTGGTGCAACACAAGTGACCAAATGGTCGCAGCTGGGCCGCGGCCCCCTTCTCCACCAGCGAGGGGCCGTGTTCCTTCCTTCGGCCACAGAGGCGGTCGTGAGCGAGGCAGGCCGTTTTCACGTCGGGTTAAAGTCAGCTTGAATTAACGCCACATTCTCAGAGCCGGGCCGGGCCGCCCCGCGTGTTGCGCGTTTATGATTGGGGGTTATGAAAGCTGCTCTCTGGTTTCAAGTCTCTGTCTCTGAGCCTGACGGCAACTGGGAGGCGGATTGTTTTGCAGGGCTGTGAAGCACCTTAAGCTCTTGTAAAATTGCATTTTAAAGGGCCACGCTGTAGACCGCAGCCGTAATATGCCTCAGGGATTATGGCGAGTGGAGACATTCTCAGTGTACAGTCGGACGGCGAGCAGAAAATAGTGTCCCTCAGTAATAACAACGCAAACACCAAAAATAAACAGAAATATAGAGCCTATTGTTTATGGTTCATTGGTCCCCGTCTAAAATTGCTCAAATTGTGAGAATTCAGTGCAGGCATAATGCAGTACAAAACATTTTGTAATTTAATTAGTCTGTTCTGTACATAGATAACTTTCTAAAGAACATTTCAATTAGTGTGTAGTCTGGTGTGTGTCTAGAATATGAAATATGAGAAAGAAAGGCCTACATGACTAACTTCAACAATGCCTGTGCAGCCTTTTGTCCTTTAAAGAGCCCAAATTCCATATTTCACATTTATCTATTGTCCCCTAAGGTTCACTTATGACGTTTTTGTAGGTTTATGTACAAAATACAGTCCCAGTTCATTTTAACATCGACATTGTCCAACTACTGTTTATCCTTTATTATTCAACAGGCTATTTTGTTTACTGTGCCTTTAAGTATATGATATGCAAATGATCTCTGCATTGATTGGCTGTCTTGTCCTGGGGCTGAGAAACACCTTGGGGCTAAACTGTTGTAGGCTGAATAGAGAGATATAAATAAATGTGTTGCTTTGATGGAGTGATCCGTACAATTTAAAACTTACTAACATCCTACATTAAAATTCTGTTCCAAAAAAAAGTGGTTTGTGTAAATAAAGGCCTATTGTGACCAAAAGTGTTAAATTTAATGGTAGAATGACTTAATATATACAGAAAAAAACAAAAAACGTTTAGTTTATGTAAACAGGATGATAGACAAACTTTCTGGTGTGAGTGGAGTGATATTCCACCTATAACTGATCTGTATTTGCCCTTTAATGTATTTTAAGTACATTAATTGCCTGAGTGAACAGACTGGATTACTTGGACTGTGGAAATAACCATAATTGCATGACTAAGTACTGAGGAGGATGAGAGTGAATGGAGAAGTGAAAGATAAAAACATTGTAATGTACATAATATGCTTTACATAATAGAACTAAGCTTGAACAGCTTTCCACTGTAAACTCAGTAAAACATTTAATGGTGACACCTAAAGAAAAGAGGCCTTAATCTCACCCAAACAGGCCAGACCTGATTTTAATTCCTGTTCCAAATACCACAAGCAGACTGCAAGTAATTTATCATGACTTGTCACTGATCTACTCAAACAACTTGTAAAAATTTGATTAGTTTAAAGATTTTTATCACATTTGAATAGTTTTTGTACTATGTATTATGTTTGCACTGACTAATATTAAGGTTTTCATAAAGTATTTTTTTAATCATTACTAACTGTGCCTTTATTTTAGCAGAGGCGGTAATGGCAGGTCTGTAAAAGGTGGTCAGTGTGGATATTTCTGTGTAAATGTCATTTTAGAAAGTCTCTTGGCTCTAATGTGATGTTTAATGGGTGAAAACGTGCTTGTGGTTTAAAGTACTTTTACTCGGAAATAAAGTATCGATTACTTATACCAGTAAGTACTCAGTAAAATGATTTCATCATAGTTTAAGAAAAGTTATTAGTAATTTTTCCTAGATTATTAGTGGGTGTTTTGTGTTGAGGTTAGGACTGGGGTCAGGAAGGTCGAGGGTCTCTGTGAGCGTCAAAACAACAGATGTACAACCAGAGCCACAGCTATTGGAAACGTGTCTACTGTGGCGTTTCTGTAGTACTGAAAGTGAAATTCAGTTAAATGTTAAAAAAGGATGATGTGTGACGATGTATCTTAAAGTTGAATGTATAAGCTAAATGATTCCCCCCCCCTGAGATTTCTAGATTGAAGAACTCGTCTGTACTGATCAGTGAAAATCTGTTGCTCTTTGAGGAATCCCCAGTGGTTGAGTGACATTTGCACAATGAATGCCTTGGATTGTAGAAATTAAATGAAATACAGACGGAAACGAACACAAAACTTGTGCTGTCAAAGCGATGTGCTGAAGTTGCTCTACAGACTATTATAAAACAATCAAAAAATAATATATTGACATTTGACATTTTTGGCCTAACCGCTCCTTAAACCATTTCAATCCACAGATATATTTCAGTCTCCTGTTTTCACTTTCGCGTCCAAATGTTTTAAAGTTCATCCTCATTAACGAATGGAGTGCCTTGAAGTTTGGAGGAGATAGAGACATAAAAAGAAAATAGTTTCCATTGGTGTTACTCTCTGACCCACAGCCATGCGTGTCCAAACACTCGGACTATGCTTCAAAGAGCGTGTGTGGAGGACGAGGAGCGCCAGACAGAGCCCAGCAAATCCCAAACAACTGGTCCCTTGATGCCATCTACTGGACACATGTCAAAACACATTCAAGCCTGTTCATCACAATAGAGTCATCAGAGTCCTCTCGGAGAGGTGAAGGGCCTCTTCAGAAGAAAACCGATACTTCGGAGCGTTCGGGGGCCTTGCGATGTACCCATTTGTCATCATGAACCTCAGCCAGGGCCATTTGGCCTCTCTCTCTCAGCCACGTCTGGCCGGGCTTCAGGAGAGCGGGCTCTGGGATTGGAAAAAGACTAATTAGCCTACTTATGGCCCACAAAGTAAGTCTGTCATCCGGCGGCTATTGAGAAGTGTAGTGCCAGTCCCCTGCTATTTCCAGCTGCACAAAGTCATTAATAACGCTCACACTGTCCAGCTGCACCAGGGAGAGCCTTCAACACAAACCACAAACACTTACTTTAAAGCCTGGAGTAGGATTTACCACAATAACGCCACGACCACCCTCAGCTCGGCGCTCTGGAGGAGGAGGCGATCTGTTTGTTGATGTTGGTGGTGGAGGTGTTTTAGAACCTATTTTATCCACCACTTACGACTGGTCCAGGATGGACCATTAACGTTCCCCTGCCTTCCACTTGCAAGCCCATAAACATCAGGAGCTCTTCCACCTCGGGCTGGACTGGAAGCTGTTTATGTCTTCAGGTGGACAGACAGACTGTAACGACTGGACGTAGGAAAGGAGCGGGTAAACGTCATCTGTTTTAAGTCACGTCAAATTTTATTGAATAAAGAGAAGATTATTTCATAGAGAATTCTTTATTACTTTCATCAGAGTAAAAGATTTACATACACTAAGTTTGTAATGTCTTTAAACAACATAAAACATTCCCAAGTGTTCCAGTCTGAGCTTTAGAAGCTTCTGACAGGTTAATGTGGTTAACCGACGCCATTTGAGTTCATTGGCACACCTCAAACACAGCAGCTCTTTCTGTGACATCACGTGAAAGTCAAGAGAAATCAACCAAGACATCAGGAAAACAATTGTGGACCTCTGCAAGACTTTAGGTGCCACCTCCAGATGCCTGAAGGCCCCACATTCATCTGTTCAAACAATAATATTCAAGTATAAACACCATGAAAGCGTGCAGCCGTTTTACGGATCCGGAAGGAGACGGATTCTGAATTCCAGAGATGAACGTGTTTTGATGTGAAATGTGCAAATCAACACAAGCAGAACAACAGGACAACAGAAACAGACCTTGTGAAGATGCTGCTGAACCTGGTTAGGGTTAGTAAAAGAAGTAAAACACAGTAAAATAAGTTCTGTTCCGACAGTGTGGAGAACGCCATCGCTTCAAAACCACCATCAAAAAGCCAGACTAAAGTTTGCAACTGCACAGGGACAGAGATTTACATTTTTAGAGACTGGTCTGATGAAACTGAAATTGAACTGTTTGGCCATAATGATCAACAGTATATTTGGAGGAAAAAAGAGGAAGCTTGCAAGCCTCAGAACATCATCCCAATGGTGAAGTATGGCGGTGGCAGCATCGTGTTGTGGGGCTGCATTGCTACAGGAGGGACTGGCATCATGAGAAAACACAATTATGTGGATATATTGAAGCAACATCTGAAGACATCAGCCAGGACGTTACAGATTGGGAATAAATGGGTCGTCCAAATACTTCCAAATAAGTTACAAAGTGGCTTAAGGACAACATAGTCAAGGTCCATCACAAAGTCCTGACTGCAAGGAAGAAGGCCTACAAACATTACACCAGTTCTGTCCAGAGGAATGTGTCGAAATTCCAGCAAACCATTGTGAGAAGCTTGTGGAAGGACACCCAAAACATTTGGCCCCAGTGAGACAGTTCCAAGCCAATGCTACCAAATACTAAGGAAGTGTATGTAAATGTTTGGTTTTCATGAAAGTAATAAATAATTCTTTATGAAATAATGTCTCTTTAATCTGACATTTAACAAATAGAACAAAAAAATTACTTTGATTTAATGTTTGACAGTGAGGAAAAAAGTTTTTTGTATCTTTTTCTAAAGTGTATGTAAACTTCAGGTTTCAACTGTACATACTAACTAGGCAATGGGAAACACCTGGGAGGACCAAGAGCAGGACACAGGTGAACCAGACAAGAAGGGGCGGGGCTAAAGGTGGAACTACGACCAAAATAACAACAAACTCATGGAAACACGGACACATGGCAGGAGAAAACAGAGACAAAGAAATGGAAATGGGGGAAAGACAGGATTCATTACAAGCGCCGAGAAACATTACATACATATAGGAAAAATAAAAAGAAAGTGGTAAATAAATAAAGTACAGATGAGCAAACAGATGGCTGACAGATGGAGAAACTGACTGATGAATGCACGGATAGGTAAACCAATCAAATAAATAAACTCAATGACGGAACGATCCATAAAAACAATGAAGGAGCAAAAAGACAGAGACAGAGATGCACTGAGGTAAAGATAAATAAAGAGACAAAATTATGAAGAGCTCAAGAAATAATTTAATCAGATACACTGAAAGAGATAGACAGGCGTAAACATGCTGATAGATACATACATACATACATACATACATACATACATACATACATACATACATATATACAGCTCTGGAAAAAAATAAGTTCCCACTTCAAAAATGTTCAGTTTCTCAGGTTTTATCTTTTATAGCTGCAAGTATTGAACTGAACAGCTTTGCCTTAGTTTTTAA
>JBBJLS010070551.1:0-11822 GCA_037577275.1 Bryconaethiops microstoma
TATATACTGGGCAACTATTAAAATTTTAATCAGGATTAATCGCATTGTTATACACAAATAATTAATTAAAAAGTAGTGTATATTATTTTTAAAGTATTGCTATATGAACAAAAGTGCAATAACAATTGGTTTGCAAACACTTTAAACAAGTAAGATACTTTTTTAACAGTGTCTCTTTAACACAGTTACACAGCTACAGTTCAAATATTTCTGTAAATCTTAAACATTAACTTAAACAATGTAATCAAATCAAATATAAAACTAAAGCTATTTGCTACTGCAGGGCATTCATCTTTTATCTAGTTTGTTATAGAAAAACATGTTCCCCTCAGAGTCCAGAGCATTTAAGCAGTTACTTTTACTCCCTTTGTCCATATAGTTACTTTTACTCCTTTTGTCCATATAGTGTATGTTCACTAGTGGGCATTTTTATTGTTTACCGTAACAATTTACAAGTTCTTAGGCGATAAAATAATTGTCTGTGTTAAGTAAATAATGCATGCCCAGCCCTAATATATATATTATTAAAACTATAGTCAAAGCTGTAATTGAAACGGATTCTTCTGTCCTTATTTTGTTAGAAGTGTTTATACAGAAGTAGCCGTGGCCTACAAAGAAGTCTAATTGTCTCAAGCCTGGTCCAGGTGGCCTCCAGCTTTCCACACTGAGGTGTTTTCACTGCTCCACCACACCTGATCCACTAATCAGCTCCTTAACAAGCCTGTTCTGTGATAAAGTGGTTTCTTAAAGAAGTGAAAGAGCTTAAACGTGCAGGGCAGAGTGGCCTCCAGGACCAAGGTTGGGAAATACTGGAATATCTTAATTTTCTCAATCTTACTTCTGGAGCACTACTGCCCTCCAGATTGTGGTGTTTTCTCTTCTCTAACATGGTTTCCTAATCCTGGTCCTGGATGCCACTGCCTTACTTATTTAAGTGCTTTCCCTTATTTAAGAAATGAACTTAAACACAGTAAGGGCATGTTAAGGAGCTGATTTGTCGGATCAGGTGTGTCAAGAGCAGTGAAAACACTCTGCAGGTGCAGGACTTGAAAATACTTCTAACAAACTCCTTTCCCCTCAGTTGCTCGTTAACTAGAAATGTCTTGGAAGCAGGTCTGCTGTAACACTAGTTGGTCACCAACCCTCCTCCTAGACATCCACTGCAGGGAGGGTGCTGCAGTGTTTTATTGGAGCAACTCACTAGAACTCAGTTCCTGAACAAACAGGCTTATAAATGAGATGTGAGGGTGAAGAACCTTTTCAAGGTTTAAGGAACCTTCACATAACATAGGTAATTTACGAGGTTAAGGTTTATTCACAGATCCTTTATGGAGGTTTTTAAAACTTTATTGACGCATCTTGTTTACAAAAGTGGTTCTCTAAAGAACAGTGGACTGAAAGGTTCGTTGGGGAAGCCAGAAGAGTAGAAGCAAAGATCCTTTTCTGTGAATTTATGCAAAATAAAATGAATTGGTAAAAAGGTAAATGTTATATTCTTAGATGTACTGATTTCAGCCTTGTCTGAAATAAATAAAATATGGTTAAGAACCACTTGTCTTTATGTGGAACATACATTCTACACTCATGAAACTGGAACAGCATGTGTGGTTGCACTTGGGAGATTTTGTGGCAAATCAACATTACTTTTGATTCAAACACATGATGCTGTCAGAGAAACAGGTATCCAGTATAAACGGGAGTTGTCAGAACCTCACTGATGATCCACCAGCTGGAACCAAGCTGCTGTAGAAAATGTTCTAATGAAAGTCACACTGTAGTCTTTACCTCATCCACCACTGATCTTATCCAGAGCTCATAAAGTCATTGTTCTGTTCAGTCCATCCAAGTCTTCTTGTTCTGTCAACGAGAAGCCAAAGGACCAGTCAGAGCACCAAACTTCAAAGAAGCCAACACTTATAAACCTGATCATTACAGATGGTTCAAATCAACAGTCCATAGCAATTTTCTCCAGAATAACAAAAAAAAAGATTATTCTGATTATGATTCTGAGTCACTTACTGTTGATATTGTTCCTCTGGTTTAAACAAGGACTACTTAAGAAAGATCTCATAACAAAGCATGTTTTTGCTCAAGATGGGCTCTTTCCATTGCTGCAAATAATTTATCTTGGCATCTTCTACCTAGCTTCCAATCTTCAAGACAACCCCCCCCCAACCCCCCACCCCCCAAAAAAAACAAACAAACAAACAAAAAAACTTGTCCCGTGAGAGACTTGGTTGCATAGGAAAAGTCCTTGCCTCTAATACAGGAGAATGTCTTACTTAACATGCATATAGATGCTGGAAGGAACAAACTTTTACACAGTTAAACCTAACAATCTAGAACCCAACCAAGTAGTTGTTTGTTCCTGCTGTCTTAAAAGTTCGATGCCCTGTTTCGCACAGTAAAACCCCCCTGAGTCTCTTGTTTCAGGCTCTATAACTCCAGCTTCTCATCACTCAGGAGCCCAGGGGACCAGACGAATAAGTCGTCTCCACATGAAAGGGGGGGCAAGATTCCACATGAAAGTCTTTGTATCTGAATGCAGTATCATTAAAGTCCCTGTTGGTGTAATGGTCAGGCCGCCTGACCCCCGCGAAATGGGACGCCTGACCCCCGCGAAAACCAGCCAAGACGTAGAGCTGCGTGCTGCGCGCGCACTCACGATCCTAAAAAGCAACGAACATTCAAAATAAAGGATTTTTTTTTTTTTAAACCTGCGTTAACGCACGATATAATGTCAACATTAAGTAAATACTGCGTTACTGCAATAACGCGTTAACATGCCTAGCCCTGATACATACATACATATGTGTGTGTGTGCGTGCCTGAGTTACTGAGCTTAAGGGATGTATATGGTGGAATGTGTTAAAAGATTGCTTGTGGTGGTTGTATGAGTTTGTAACACTTAATGTGTTTGTCTGACTCAGGTGCGTGTGCAGGAGTCGTCTGACCCGTCTGAAGTGCGTCTGAAGCTGGAGAAGCTGGACCTGCTGGAGCAGGAATACCAGAGACTAACCCTCACTCAGAATGCTGCAGAGGCCAAGATCAGAGAGCTGGAGAGAAAACTGCAGGAGGAGGAACACCAGAGGAAGCTCGTTCAGGACAAAGCAGCACAGGTTTACTATTTCACTCTTGCTTCATTTCTCTTTAATCATTTATTTTTCTATTCCATCTCTACCCATAGAATCAGGCCACAGCAGTCCTCGTTTTGTGCTTTCACTGCTTCATTTTTGGTCTGTTTCTTTCTATTTCTCCTTCGATTTCAATTTCCTCTTTTCCATTCATCAGTCTAGCCTGATTCTCTGAATGTTGGTCTGTCTGTCTGTTCTTCTCTAAAAATCTACAGTTTATAAATTTCAATAAAGCAAGTTATGTTAGAATTTTTCATATTATATACATTTTTCTTGTTTGAATGTGAATACTTTCTGCTGTTCTGTTTCAAGTGGCTTACAGTGAAATAAAACAACGCTTGTTTTTTAATACACTTTGTAGCTTTATTCACATCCACATGCACAAATTTACACACACAACGTCCTTTTCACTTTGCATTCATAAATATGATCGGACAGTTATGTATTTTTAACTGTGTGTGTGTGTGTGTGTGTGTGTGTGTGTGTGTGTGTGTGTGTGTGTGTATATATATAAAAGCTAAAATTAGATGTTTTTTGCCACATTTGTTTTTCAATTTTGGCCCGTTCTATCCTCAGTTCCCAGTGGCTTTGGGGGTTCCTATGATACTTACTGTTTATTTTCCATTTATTTTTCATTGTTCTTTAAGTCAGGAGTTTTAGATTAAAATCTCTTCTACCCTAATGTCTGCTACCCTTATGTCTAACACTATATGATGTTTTCCTTAATGATGTATAATTTTCTTTAATGTTGTGTACATTTCTAAAAAGCAGACATTTTCTTTAATGATCTGTAATGCCCCAGGAAAAGCAGTCCCATATTGTTATGCTTCCACCTTCATACTTGATTGTGGGCACAGTGATGTCTTCAGTCGTACTGACTGAGATGTTTAAGGTCTCCTCTCGGATTAAATGGCTTTTTCTTCTCAGTTTTGTTTAATAATGTTCCAGAGAACTCTAGGAAGCTCCTTCACCCTCAGCATGATTTACTTGTTACGTGAAATCTTGTTACCAACTAATGGCAACATTTTGCAAAAATCATTGTTAGTTTAAACATTTTTATGAATATAATGCCTGACTACATTTCCTTATTTTATTTTTCAAACATATCTTTGTTTATGCTCATGAATATTCTCTTTTTTTGTTCAAAACTTTATGCACAAAGTAAAACGACATCGTGTGTAAGACACTGGAAGTGGTGTCTGAACACACCTTTCATTGTGTACTTGAATAATTGCCTTTATAAGCCATTCATTTCTCAGAACTCACCTTCATCTGATTTGTTGTTCTTCAGTTACAGACGGGCCTCGAGGCCAATCGGATCCTGATTCAGTCCGTATCACCCCGCCCATCCAAATCATCCAAGAATAAAAAGAAGAAAGTGAAGGTAATGAAATCTCTGACAGACATTTTTTCTGACAGACTGATGTCAATTTTTGCAGACACCTTCTCATCCAGTGTTGCTTCTGTTAAAGAGCTGTTTGGATGATTCTGGAGATACAGTGTATAGAAATCACCCGAGAGTGAATATGCTGTTGTGATTTTTTGATTTTTTTTTACTGTGTATTTATTGACTACACACCTGATGTTTGTCTCACACAGAGGTCCATGCAGCATCATCATTCCCACACGCAGCCACATTACAGACTGAGCTTAGGGGATGTTCCTTTTGTGGCTGGAACGGTATGATAACACGCACGCGCACACACACACACACGCATACATACAAAACTTCAGTAACATCCCTCTCTCTATCTATCTCTCTCTCTCTAGTCTACTGGGGCGAGTCATTCAGTCCGTGCAAACGTCCAGCACGTTCTCCACCTCCTGAAGCAGCACAACCGTCAGCTCTGTAACGACCGTGTGCTCAGTGAGACGCCCCTAACCAGTGGGAAAGGGTTATCAGAGCATCACTCGAGCAGCAGCTCCTCCTCTACAGCTTCCTCCAACGAGGAGCTCTCAGACCTGCTGCTGGCCCTGCAGGACGAGTTCGGGACCTTGAGCTTGTAAGTATGTGTTCAAACGGAAAAAATTCAGCAATACTTCACGGTATCAAAAGACATTTTAGTAAAGTCAGTATTAATAAAGCTAACAATGTATTTTTTAGTATTTAATACATTTAATGAAGTCTCCGCACACACTTTGCACAACCATGTTATGTCATATATCACTGAAAAGCTAACACCAAACAACCATAACATTAAAACCTCTTGCCTAATGTTGTGTAGCCCCCCCCATACTCCCAAAAACAGCTGACCTGTTGAGGACGTCACAAGAACTCTGAAGGTGTGCTATGGTATCTGCCCCAAGATGTTAGCAGCAGATTTTTTAAAGTCCTGTTAGTCGTGAGGTGGGGCATAAACGGAACAATGTTTGCAGTGTGGCAAGGCACTTTATCTGCTGAAAGGGAATACTGTTTCCATAAAGGGGCATGCTTGGTTTGCAGCAATGTTTAGGTAGGTGGTCCATGTCAAATACATGAATCCAGGAATAGAGGAACCAAGGTTTCCTAGCAGAATACTGTCCACCAGCTTGCCTTCTTCCTGTAGTGCATCTTGGCTCCGTCCCGTCCCCAGATAAGCAACGCATTCACCTGGCCATCCACATGATGTAAAAGAAAACATGCTTTGTTAAACAAGGCCATCTTCTTCTCTACCATTTCTCCATGGTCCAGTTCTGATGCTCACGTGCCCACTGAAGGCACTTTCTTTGATGGACAGGGTCAGTATGGGCATGCCTATAGGCACTCTATGCAACAACCTGTGATGCACTGTGTTCAAACACCTTTCTGTCAAAGCCACTGTGAATGTTTTCAGCAGTTCGTGCTGCAGGCACTCTTCTGTGTACTCTCTTTTAAACCACTGCTCCTGATTTTTATCCTTCAGTAGTCATGTTTTGCTCTGTTGTTAGTCTCTAAACAGGCCTGGCTGTAAAGATTCCATATTTGAGGATTGTCCATTGTTCTTGATTTCCTGATACCAATTGATTTACTTGTGTTTCATGCGTGAGTGCATCAGTTCAGCAGACACAATAGGTACAGGTGTGTGTGTGTGTGTGTGTGTGAGCTACATGCATCTTTATTTTTAACACCTGTTGTAGTTGATATAGTGTAAGTGAGGTTAATTGTGTGTTTCAGTGAGCATCAGGAACTGGCTAAGCAGATCCAGGCATGCCGGTCGGACCGATTAAGGCAAGATCTGGAGAGAGAGATGGAGAACATGGTGAAGAAGATGGAGGGAAAAGGAGAGCAGATCGCCAAAGTCCGACGGCACCAAGCAGTGGTTCGTTTAGTTTCCCTGTGCACAAGTTTCCCAGACCTAGACTAAGCCTAGACCAAGAATAGACATCATTTCCACTGCTAATTCATTACTGACATTACACTTTATCCCAACATTAGGCTTAATCATGGAAACAGAGGAGAAAGCGGCACACACTCTGTTACAAGCCAAAAACCTATCCACATTAAAAGTGAAAAACTCCCCCCTGGAAGGAGTTTTCCAAAAATGCCATTTTCAGTAACCCAAAAAGGGGAAAACAGGTAGAAAAGCTATGTTTAAAATGTAGACAGAGCCTTTTAGTAGTAGTAAATGTAAAAGGATTTTTGTCCTTAATCATTTCTAGTGTTGTACTCACCAGTATCTTTACTGTAGTTTTACTCTAACAATTTAACTGAATGTTCAGAATAGGGCTTCTCTCTCTCTCTCTCTCTCTCACACTCACACTCACTCTCTCTCTCTCTCTCTTACACCTATATACACACACAGGTGGAGAAACTGAAGAAGCAGTCTCGTTGGCGGAGTCCCGGTGGCGGCAAGGTGAAGGTCACGACCACGGTGAGCAGCCGCCCGGCTGAGCCGGTAAAGTTGAAGCCCAAGTCGGGGGGTTGCAGTAAAGACAGCCTGCGTCTGCTCCAGGACATGCGCTCACTGCAGACGTCCTTACGCTCCGACCAGGTGTCCTGGGACTACTGAAACTCAACCATACCCTCCAACTACAGAATGCAGCCACAATTTGGGTGGTTGCTCCTGACCAGACAGACTCTTTCTGCTCATAATGAGCTCAACTTGTGGACAGACCTGACTGTTCTGAGCACAGTTCCAATACAACGGAAAATTACTGCTGTCTTTTGGAATCTTCTGACTGTGTGATGGTTTCTTTGTTATTCGTATGGAGACATTGACCTTTGCAATACTGATGTTGCTGGAAACTGCAATATGCAAATGAGCCCTTTATCTAATCAGTGTTTTTCTACAAGCTTTGAGCATCCTGACAGCTCTAGATGAGTATTTTTGTTGGTGTTTTGATATTTTTGTAATCCTACCAAACAGAGCAGTCTTTAAACAGGTGTCGTTGTTGATGGAAAGTCTTCAATTGAAAAACAATGTTTGGCACATTACATAACAATATTACATTTGTCTATGAATCGACTGTGTTTTAGTTTGCTATCTGAATGCTAAATGTGGAATTTGCAGGTCATTTATATAGCTGCGTTAAATTGGAATATTTTCCACCAGGGGGAGCCGTTTCTTATGTTTGTATTCCCATTTTGTATGCTCACGTACATGGTTACAGATTTCAGGTGTGAGAAGTTATATGTAATGCTATAAATCGTGTATATGATTACTTGAAAAATTGTCACTGGATTAGTAATATCACAGCTGTCTCGTCACAATTTTAGCCAACAATTAATTGCAAGATAAATAATTCCAATTAACAGTACAATTCTAGTATTTTAACCCTAGCTGCAGCCCCAGGCCTAACTACTTCCTCAGACGTTTCAGGGGATTTAACCTTTTGCACATAAGTGGAGTGGAAGGTTTAGATAATCTCTTCTGCAAAAGAGGCAACACTTTTTTTATTCATACCACCAAGAGGGCAGCAAATTTAAGATTACCCAAACATTAGCGGCCCTATCTGCAACATGTTTAAAGACTGGTGCTAAAGGACCTGGTTGGCTTTCTTTACTTCCCTCCTAGTGGCCATTCTGGCTTTGGAATAAACATTTGTCAGACATTTTTAATATAATCCAATCAAAAATTATTTTCAAATGTAAAAATGTAAAGAAAATTCTTGACTGAACTGTGGGATGGCTACTTTGATAATGATCTGTTGATATTTATGGGAAACTGACATTCCTGGTCCCACATTATGATAAACCTGCACAAAACAGGGTCTTCTCGTGACATGCCTGGAGCAGATATTTGACTAAAACTACTTGTGACTGTACCTTGTATGTACAATGATACTTTAAAATTTTAATATATGTGGAGAGAGAGAGAGAGATTTTGGCAATGGAGTAGCAGGTTTGTTTTCTTTACTGTCCAAATCAGACTAAAGAATCGCAGTGCTGATAGCAGTTTCAGGCTGGGTCTTCTGGTGGAGTGTGGAAGGCTGGTCAGCTGTGATTTCTCAGTAGCATTGCAGTGCTTGTGTTGGGTAGGTTGGGTCAAATTTTGATTTGGTGTGATGCTGTGAAAGACTGATAGCTAAGGTAATTCGTATTTTGGGCCTGAATTTTCCAAGGTGGTGAAAATTATCTGGGCAGTAAACTTACATCTAAACAGCAATACTTCGGGGAATGTCAGACCATCATCCCTGAATACAACTGCCACGGAAAGTTATGTTTTCCTTTTTTGTAACTGCCCATTGATAATCCTTATCCTTGCTGTGCTGTCACAATGATTGTTTTTTCCCCTGTAAAATCCAGCTTGATACATCTTGTTGACGTTTGTGTGGAAGATGAGATATTGCTGTAATTTGTCCATTGGGGTTTAAGCTCAGGTTTAAGCTCCCTGGCATGTGGTTTGGTCAGTCATCAGTTTGAAAGTAATTCAAGACAGTCAACTGAAATGTAAACAGTATGGAAAAAGTGTGCAGAGATGTGGTGTGTACGCATGAGTGTATGTGTGAGATGCCTTAACTGGTGGTCTTCCACTGCTTTAGGCTGCGTTCTCTACGACCTTTACATGTTTCTTGCTATTAATTTCAATTAAATACATCAATAGACGTATACAGTGTGTGAAATTCATGCGTATGACAGAGTTGCGCTTTTGACATGCACTTTTGGACACTTGCATAAAACATCGTAAGTGGAATTTCCTTTGCGTGAGCTAAGAAAAGTTAATAAATGTATAATTCTAAAAGTTTTTGACAGTTACTAAATTTAAAATATACATTTTCAGCTTTAAATTGATCTCTTGAACAGGCAACGCAAGATGTTTTATGTAAGCAGTACATATGTGTTCTATCAATGCAGCGTTAAGCTTAAATTTGAAATAAAATTAGTTTTCAATTGTTTTATTTTAAATAAAGTATTTATTTTGAATGAAATGCATTTTGAATGAAAATTCCAAACTTGTTTATTCAATGATCACTTTATTTAAAGTCACCTCCTTTTTTTTCCCCCTACCGTATCTTTCCCCATTTTCACTGACAAGTTTTAATTTATTGACACAATCCAACCTGTACAATATCTACACAAGTACTGTAAGTCAGTATACACCTGAGGAAATGACGACCCATAGAACCAACACTTCACCCTCACTACAAAATAGAAATGAAATGAAATGAAACAAAACTACCAGTCCTACTACAGTCCCAAATGTTTCTGAATTGGGTTCTTATTCTTCTGTTGACTTTTTTTTTTTCTTTGGATGGTTTGTGTATAAAAGTGGGGTATGTATATATTCACACACCCTTTATACTATACATTTTTTGTATATGTAATTATCTGTGTACAGCATTTTGTTTTCAAATAGGCATTCTGAATGTTACATTTCTAATAAATTCATTCAGAATGTTACACTTCTTTGAATTTCATTTGAAATTTTAAATTGAATGTTAACTAGAACTTAAAATTCTAACCAAGAACTCAATACATCTCAAAAACTCAGAAATCTACATAGCTTGCTACTAATTAACAGAAAGCTATGAAACTGCACAGAACTAGCATATCAGATTCATTTTATACTTTTTAAAAACCAGTTCGTTAACATTTCTGAAAACATTGACTTGCATATTGCACATAATTCAAACTTTTGAATGGTAGTTTTTTTTAAATCCAGTTTAACTTCTATTATAGTATAATGCAAGTGTTACGAGTCGCCATTTTTCCAAAATGATGTACTATGAATTATTTTTTAAATTTATTTATTTTTATACAAATTTATGTGAATTGAATCAGAAAGGCCTTCGGATCCCTAAACCTAAGACAAAATGACCATACCAATAGTAAAGAAAGACAAAACACTGTAGTTAAATACTAACTGTCAAAATAGATGAAATAATGGAATTTCTTTTCCTTTCATCTTTTAATTACATGGAATAGAGAAACATTTCTTTTGATTCCTATTTACATATTCATAAGTCATAAAGTCGTTTAGGAGAACGAAGGGTTCGGCAAAGTTGAGGGGTTGGCACAAGAGAACATTTTTGTTTATGACAAGAGGAAAAAAAACAGGATTCATTGCCACAATACACACACACAAACTGGAAAATATTTTCGTCAAAGTATGTGTAAAAAGTAATAATTTAAAAATGTTATATACACATTGGAACATAGTCGTTAATGCAAGTAAGGTGTATTGCACAATAGATAGAAGGGGGAAAAAACAACAGAATGTATGTGAAAATGTAGAGGAAATGCTTTAAGAAAGCATCAAAACAAAGATTGGAGTCAACTGCCAGCATTTACATATATTTTCATAGAGCTACCTGGATCCAATACAGTAGAAATCAACCAAAAAATGAGTTTACTCAAACCAGAAACAGATCAGATTCCTGAAGAAGAGTCTAAAACCATGCATTCTTAAGCCTTTGTCATTTACCAGCATGATTTCAGTCTACTCTTGTCCTAAACTTCACCATTGACTGGGATTGTCCACTGAAAGTTTTTTACTCTTAAAAACTAGAGATCCTATCATTTGATTCTGTGAACTTCACATCCAACCAAAAGTGGCTCTTCTGTGGCATCGTTCAAGAGAACCCCATGTTTTTAAGAGCGTAGGTGTGTCTACAAAGCAATCCCTGCATGATGTTTAAAGAATATGGCTCATGCTGAAAGTTTTTGGCCAGTGTTCAGTGCTTGGAGGTGGTTTTTGTGTTCTTCTGGCTTGGAGATTCAGTATTCACATTGCGTATGGAAAGCTGTAGTAATGGCCATGTTGGAAGAGGTGAGAAAGTGAACACCCAGCATCACTCACAGTTCAGACAGTGTGGACAGACTGTGTCTAGACTACCAAGAAGTTCAAAAAATGGATCACAACAAATTCAAAGTAATTTTGGCTTAAACATTTTTATCCAAAGCTAATGTTCCTGGATGTATTTCCAGATTGATAATAGTTTGTCTAAACCCAGGTTAGACTAAAATCACACTTAAACCTGCATTATACATCAAAAGGTTACGTTCAATCTGGCCTTACTGGTAAAATTTAGTTTTTGATCTCAAACAGGGTTTCTGTTGTGTCAATTCGTCTTGTTGTCCACTTGCACAGTGTAAACAGGGCCTAGAATTACCAATAATGAGAAAGTATTGGTGAACTGCTAAGAAATTGTAGATGAAATACTACTGGCTAATTCCAGGGGTGTCGGAAGCATTTTTAATGTGGTGACGTGGGGAAGTCTGGGACCGATGTGTGGGGGTGGTGATAGCTGTAGCGTATTGTTTTAAAGGGGGGGGGGGTGCGAAACGAA
>JBBJLS010070552.1:0-11821 GCA_037577275.1 Bryconaethiops microstoma
GACTGGACTGGAAATGAGAGACTTTGAAAGTCCTTCAGGAAGCCTGGAGAACTGTTCCTCAAGACCACATTAAAATATAAGAAAACTGTGTGTTGACCCGGCGGAAAGGTTTTCTGTCAGAGCTTCTTTTGTAATGGTGGTCTTTTATTATTTATAGTCTTTAAATTTTCTTTGAAAGTTTTTTTAAAAACTTTCAAAGAAAAGTTTGTTTAGCCGTGCGATAAAACCGAACCCAGAGAACTTTTTAGTGACGTCCTGGATCTCCTTCACGTTCCTCACAGCGTTAAAGAAAAATTTGTTAGTGTCGTAGAAAAAGCTCCCACTGAAATCTTCACGCCAAACAGACAGTCGTGGTTGAACTTCGTCTACTTCTCAGTAGCTCAAGTAGTTGAAGTAGTTTGTATCGCCATTGTTATTTTTTTGCACAGACAGTAAGAAAAATATAATGGCCTGTTTCCAAGTCCGACAGTTGTCATGACGACATCTTTTACTAATCAGAAAGCAGTGATACAGTCAGCTTGGCTTCGGCCTGCTTTTGTCCCTGCCGTCAAGCAGCTGGGGTTGGGATCACTTTATTTGTAATGGAAAAACATTTGTTCCCAGTACGGCACAGTTCCTTGTGCCATTGGACATCCCAAAAATTAAGTGAGTAAACAAACTTAAATAGTAAGTATACTAAATAATTATAGTATTTTTTGGGTGACTTCAGTGGCGAGCTGCTAAGCAATGGTTGACGTGGATGCCATTTATAAATCTGATCACTGAGTGACTTGAGTTTAATCATGATTAAATTAATGAAGTGCCTGTAGATTGGTTTGGTTGATTGGTTTGCTGGATGTAAAAGTCCCTCGCAAACCAGTTTCTATCTAAACCGGGAAGGAATCCAACTGTAGATCAGGATTAATTCCCTGATGTTTAGAATTCCAGTTGCTGGTCTACCACTCTGTTCTTTGTCACTGCAGCATGTGTGTGTTTTCCCTTAGGCCTCCGTGGGGCCTTCACACTCCCATGTGTTGTTCCTGCGTGAACAGACCAGATTGAACTCATTAGCTCATTATGTAGAGAACACATAAAAACAGGTTTAGGGCTGGACTTGACCATGGACCATGTTTTAGATGAAACCACGTTTTTCTGATTGCAGAGTGCTCAGAATTCTGCTTTTGGACGACCAAGGTCTCCTGTCTTGCTTTTCTTAGTCACGTCCCATGTGACGTTAAATGCGACACCAGGAATTGCTGCACCTTGCAGGCCAGAAGGAAACGACCCACAGCGGTCAATTTCTCAACTGGCTGATAACTTTTGAAACCAAAGGTCAAGTGACCAACAGCAATGGCGTCGGACAACCTTTTGATGTTCTGTAAGCTGAGAGATGAAATTCTCTATGAAATTCTGCCCATGGTGTAGAAGAATAGTGCCTTTTTAGTAAGCTGGGGTAGTGCAGGGACTAGGACTAGCATGGTTTGTGGCCTTTATTTGTGCCTTCATGTGATCTAATGCAAGAGCGTTGGCTTACCGTTAGATCAAGGAAGTCCATCCTGGTGCATTGACTTTAGATCAACACTGTATGACTCGTTCAGTTATGCTTATTTAAATATGAAAATTAAATCCTAAAGACTGTGATCCATGAGTTCACATTACCGCATCTTTCTTGGGCCGATATCATGGAAAGCTGAACATTCCTCACTTTTTTGAAGTAAAAGAGTTTGACGTAGTGTGTAAAGCTTGTTAAAGTTTCTAAATGTACAGTTTTCTGCAAAAACAGCCTGTTTGGCGTCAGTTCCTTTCTTCTGGTGCAATGAAAACTGGAACACATACACATATTGACCTACAGATTAATCGTCCTAAAGCTCTAAGGAGTGTTTAAGTCCAGCTTGTCGCTATATGTCCTTTCCGTGTTTTTTCAGTGTGTACCACTAAACGATGTCCTCCACTCTTTGTTTCCACCACTCTCCAGACTCCTGAGTCTTTTTCTGTGAAGAGCTCCCACTGGTGGTTGGGCAATGCAGGCGCAGGATCTGATCCGGCAGTTCCGGATTCCGGATCTGGGTGACATGAGGCAGTACGTGCGGAGTTTGCCCACCAACATCCTGATGGGCATGGGGGGGTTCGCTGCCGTCACCACCTACTGGTACGCAACAAGACCCAAAGCCCTCAAGCCCCCCTGCGACCTCACCTTGCAATCCGTGGAGATAGAGGTAAGTGCTCACACAGTTATTTAGATGTGTCCATCAGTGTCCCATGATAGAGGATTTCCAGATGACCAAAACGCATATTTCTCTTGGATTTCCGTGACATGTGGGAATGTGAAAGGGAATTTGAAATTGGCCAGCATTCCCAGAAGAGTTAATCCAGTCTGGATATCTAGATACCTTACCTCAGTTTGGCTCTCTTTATTGTGACTGAAAGGGTAAAAAGCCTCTGGTGTCTATCTTGGGCTGAATAAGTCAGATTCCAATGCTGTGGCAGGTTTCTTCCTTATAATAAGACGATGGCTCCAGTGTGGGAAGGCGAAGACCAGAACAAATAGATATTGTTTAGTTTTCTCAGGGCTCGGTTTTCACAGTTATCCACTCATCTCAAATATAAACAATTAGCCGACTCATATTCAGTGCTCGAAGGAGCTTCTTTTGCAATATGGGGGCCCTCAGGGGGTCCAAGAGCCCCAACTCAGGCAATCATAATAGCAGATACAGGTGTAAAGAAGTGCTTTATATACCTTGTGATGGAAATGTCTGTATTTGGAAATACAGTCAACTGGAAACTTGCTCGTCATTTTATTCCAATCCGATATTCCAAAGAGTTTTATTACCGTCCCTCGAATAAACTATACTGATCCAAATAAGCCTAGATTTAAAATTCAGAGCTGCGGAGAGACTAAAATTATACCAGAGAAGAAGATAGTCTATCAGATGCAGTTTGGGTTAGTTAATTTATTGCATGAGCATGTTGTTGTTATCCTAAGTGCTCTGCAAAAAGGAGGGTGTTCGGTCTCCGTCTGAAAACAGGGAGGGTCTCAGCAGTTCTGTCAGTCAGGGGAGATTTGTTTCACCACTTTGGTGCTGAAGGTGTCATAGGGCACAATGTGTGGAAACCCTGTGGACAGGTCACTAGTAAATTGCAGGTCACACACATACACACATAGGGACAATTTAACATGTCCAATCCACACGACTTTCATGGACTGTGTGAAGAAACTGGAGATCCCAGTGGGAATCCACAATGACCTTGAGCCACAATGGCCTGTTCAGGCTGGGGAGATGCACACTGTGCTGCGTTCCACAGTGCTTTCCATATGCTGAAGTGCTTACTTGGCTCGCTTGTACACGTGTTCTCCGTGGACTTGTGAAAATATCTCCACTCTACTATGTGTGCAAAGTATCTTTTTCTGTATGTGTGTTTGTGTGCGTGAGTCAAGTCAAGTGAACTAGGTTTATTGCCGTTTCAGCTATACAGTATATGCAGTACACAGTGAAACTAAACAGTTTTCCTCCAGGACCACGACATTCCTCCAGGACCATGGATCAACACGGGAACAAAAACAGACCCACAAAGAACAGAAGCAGAAAAAACACAAGACTATACAGTGCAGACAAGACAAAATACACAGATTGCAACGAGAGCAGGAGAGATCGCAAGAACAACGCGTACAACAAAACAGCAGGACGAGACATTTAGTGCAGGTGACACCTGAATACAATATTATGACGGAGACTGTATTCTAACAGTGGAGGTGTTTGGTGTGCAGGAATGCAGGGTAGAGGTAAACAGCAATACATCATAACTGTGCAAATAATAGCAGCAACAGGACCAAGACTGTGCAGTATATAATAAATAAGCGGTGTTTACAGTGGCAGTTGGGGTGTAAGTTGTTTACGGCTGAGCAGTTCAGTGTGTATTTGAGTTGTGTAAGGAAAGAAAGAAGTTCAGTGTGAAGGAGGAAAACAGCCGGTCACAGTCTATACAGTAAGGGCCTGGATGTCTGAACGTTACCTCTGTGAGTCAGATGATTTGAGGTTAAGTGTGGTGGCCTATGGCTGTTTCCTGCTGTTGGAACAAAGGGATCGCTTGTGTGGGTGTGTATGGGCGTAAATGTGCATGTGTGTGTGTGTTTGACATGGATGTCCCTCATGCAGCTGCTTCTGCAATAGAATGTGACCTAATTTCTCTCCTACATTCCAGTCTTGACTGTTATTTTTATTTCAATGAACGTGTGTGTACGTGTGTGTGTGTGTGTGTGTGTGTGATTTATCTGGGGAAGAGTTGCACCAGGACGAGGGGGTGGAGGCAGTGTGATTCTCTGGGTGATGATCTACTGGGAAACCTAGAGTCCTACATTCATGTGGATTTTACAACCTAATCACTGCAGACCAAGTTCAGCCCTTCATGGGGACGCTGTTCCCTAATGGAAGTTCCTGTTTTAGCAGGATGATACACCCCACACTGCAAACACTGTTCAGGAACTGTTTGAGGAACATCACAAAGAGTTCAAGTGCCTCAAAATTCCCCAGATCTCAATCTGATCAAGCTTCTGTGGGATGTGCTGGACAAACTAGTCTGATCCACGGAGGCCCCACCTCTCAACATACAGGACTTAATGGATCGGCAGAACCACATACCTTCAGAGGTCTTGTGGAGTTCGGGCCTTATTGGATCAGAGCTGTTTTCGGAGAACACAGGCTGGTTTTAATGTCATGTATTATGTATCTGATCTGCTCAGAGAAGGGCAACACTAAGAACTGTCCTAGCCCTTAAAATGGACATTATTCTCACAGTTATAATAACATCACTTTTCAGATACAGAGATCTGGGACCTGTCCCTGATTGATATCAGGTTGAAATCAGCCTCATGAATGCCTTGAAACAGTAATAAATAATGCAGGCTAATGTGTTCTCTACCTCTCGACTTAATGCATCAATGGCCCGCGGCACTGCCGAACTATCCATTTCATCAAGCGCCGCATTAAAAGCCGTCGTATGGTATTCTTTTAACTCACGGTCAAGTGCCACTCATCTGGCTGAGTGGAGGCCGATACCCTGTTCACACCACTCATGACTGACATCCACTCAGATCGCTGTGCAGACCTGCATTGGTCCCACAGCCCCTATTAAAGGCACTCAGTTTTGGAGGGGTGCAATAAGGCAGGAGATCCAGGAGGGTTGGAGTCTAGCACAGTTTCCTGCTCAAACATGCCTGGATCAACTCATTTATTCATTAGTGAGGGTTTACAGAGGTGGGATCCCAAACTATGCAGGAAACCAGACCTCCAGCACCAGAGAGGCAATGGAGACATAATTTCATACAGTTTTTGATCCCAGACGGTGAGATCACCCTCGTTCTCATAAAGCGTGAGTGAAGAGTAGAGTGTGTGATCAGACCCTTTATCAGGCAGTGTGTGTGAAAAGTAGAGTGTGGGATCTCTCACACACACACACACACACACACACACACACACACACACACACGCGTGCACACACACACACACACGCAAACACACATTTCCACTCTAAAGTGTATTAAAGCATTATTTTAAGGTCTTAAAGCATTATTTTCATTTTTTTAAATCATTATAATAAGCTTTTGTTTGATTATATGACTACTTCGATTTATAAAATACAAGGAAACAGTAATCTTGGACTGTGATTGGGCAGGAGGGTCATTTGCAATCTAATTTGCATATTGTAGCCGACTTCAGTATTAGAGGGACTAAAAAATGACATTTCCACACTGAAGTGTTCTGTTCACACACACATTTCATCGAAAGGTTTCCCTGAGAAAAAGCCAAATGTGGCCATATTCTTTCACTCTTTTTTATGAGATGAAAGAGAGAGGGCGGAGTGGCTGCGTCCTGCAGAACAGACAGTAAAAGGAAAGTACTGAGAGGCCCTCGGCATATGATGAATGGTAACCGCACCAGAGTTGACCCACACACCCTTGGACTTCACTCACTGGAATGAATATTGATGGCATCCGTGCCTGAATCGCCAGGCAAATATGAATTCGGTCACAGGCTTTCTGCTGTAGTGGTGACCAAGACTAAAAAAGACTAGCATTGCGATAATATTACCATTCATTACGATACGGCGCCAGAATGGGATCCTGAATTCCATAGATATATAGAACAGAATGACAGAATGTGAGAAGTATTTGTTGTTTTAACTGTAAAGAATCAGTACAAAGAATGTTACATTTGTTGATCTGTTAGCAACACAAAAACCTTTAATATCAAATTTTTCATTATTTGTGGCTGACTTAAAATTTGTAGTTAATTGAACATCGAATAGTAAGTTAATAGAACAAAAATATTTTTAAAATGTAGTAGATATCTACAAAATCACAAATCTGAGTAACCTCAGCATAAGTGACGCCACAGCCATCCATAAGTGGTGCGCAAGAGAAGTTGTTCGATGGCAGAATCCAAAACATGATGAAAAGCCTTTAATTTGAGTTAACTGGAGAAAACCTGTGTAATCTTCAACCCTCGCATGTTTGCAGACCTGTGGGTATGTTTCGGTTGTGTAGATGCTCTGTGATTGGTTGGTCTGCAGTTTAATTTATTAATTGGTTTTAATTTGACATCACTGGGTTTGTGTTTTCTGATTGCTGAACTTTTCTCCTGGTTATACACTACCGTTGTTCCTCCAATGCTGTAGTTTAGCCATCGACTTTAAGTGCTGCTACCTGCCACCCCTAGTAGATTTGTAGCCTCCACTGCTCAAACAACGCAAACCACCAAACAAAAAATCATCCAGGGCTGTGATTGGTCAGGATGCCTACAGTAAACAACATTGCAGAGCTTATTTGCATATTGTACCTTTATGTGTTGACAGATATCAGGCCAGCACCATGACAGACGCTTGGCGGTGCGGCTGCAGCTCAGGAGTTTGTGAGGGAATCACAGACTCTGACAGCTGGCCTAGTTCTTTTAGTGCCGGGCCCCCAAAACGCTAACTTTTCCTCAAGTTCTCCTTTTTTTCGAGAGCGTTAAACAGATCTCGGCTGTCAGCTGTCTAAGAAAGTCCTCAGTCAGACGGGAAAGCTGAAACTTTGCAGCTCAGAAGGAAAAAAATGGTCTTTTTGGCTGCGCTGGAGGCTCTCGGCAGACAGGAGATTCATCCCCACAGTGATTAGTGCACGTTCAATCCCCCATCTACCCCCCCAGAGCTGCTCAAAGTGTCTGAACACTCCCCATCAAACTGCTGGAACTGCATGCAATAAAGAGCCAGAAAAACACACACATCGCTGCCTTAATACGTGTTAATGTAAACACATTTTACTACAAGATGTTTTAGTACTTTTCCGTTCTCCAGGATAGGCTGCTTTTTTAAATGGCATGAAGTGATAATAAATGAGGCTGTGGAGTAACTCAGTTTCATTCATTTTCAGTTCAATTATGTGAATATATATATATCTATAGGTTAGGCATAGGTAAATGTAAAACAATAAAGAACATATAAATTATCCAGTATATAATAATTTACAGAAAACACCAATTTTCTTCTTTTTCTTCTCTCGCTGTACTGCAAGTTTCATTATGTGTTGCGTGCTAACACTTCCCTCTCTTTCTTTCCGTTTCAGGGTGAAGCTGAAGGACGGCGTTGCGTTTTTGGGGGCGAGACCCTGCAACCCGACGCTGTGGATGGTCAGCCAAGATGTGCGTACAGAAGGTCATAAGGTCGTGACCCTGCACTGCCGGAGAAAAGAGTCCAGTTATGGACAGAGGTCAGTGCGTTGGCATGCCCTCACAAACGGAAAAACCTTCCATTTTCCTTCGGAAGTTAATTCGCAGCAATTCGTCAGAATTGCTGCACAATTAAGAAATTAGGATTTCAGCTCAGGTTTGGATGCTGGTTATCACTTGCAAGTGTGCCACTTCATTAACTGCTCACGCATTAGATGCAGTTTGTTTAGCTTTGAGCAACCCACTTAATTCTTACATAATTAAGTGTTTAAGACAAACAGAGTCATGGGTTCAGTGTGAAATGCTCTTTTCTGTAGTCAGAACTGTTAACCGTGGTGGAGAATGGAACTAGACATCTGCCTCTAAAAGCTCCCACACAGAAAGTTACTCCATGAAATGACTTTAGTTGCACTGCCTGACACATCAGATGTTGTTTTGCTAGAGTTTTTGGTCCTAAAACTAAACCTGTTTATGGTGGAGGAATACATGCACGACATCATGAGGCAAAATAGTTGCCAAAAACAACAAATGAAGTTCAAATTTCCATCATCAACATCCCTATAAACACTCAGAGACATGTGGAGCTTTGCTGGGAATAGTAGTAGTGAATAAAACGTCTGTTTTTGTGTCTGAGACGTCTGGTTCCAATCACCACCACTGTAAAGAAATCAGAGTCTCTACAATAAATTGTTTTACTCTTAAGCATATCTTGTTCACATCTTAAGCACTGAATTATGCACTTTTGAGGAACTGGTGAAATTCCCCATTAAAACTCGAGTTCGGCCTGTTCATTTTTAAAGGCTTTTTCTATTGTTATTGCTTAGAATTTTGTGAGTTTCTGCTGTTTGCAGTTTGAAATGTGATGATTTCCTCTCATAAGTAAGTTTACCCACCTCCCCACCTTTGGCCAAATTGTTTTTTTTTTCCCAACAATTGATATTCAACAGAAATACGTGGCTTTGTTTCTTTTTCTTTTTTTACAACGTGCCAAAGTCCAACAGAGGTCACACTGCACAACCTTTTCCGTCACTGTTGCTCTTGCCAAGTTGAAAATCCTCTCTCCTCCTTTCCGTGCCCTTCTGCTGCTGCGGGTCAGTGTCTGTGTGATCTGTGGCACGGTTTAAAGCTCAACCCCGCTCTAGTTTAACTTTGCGTTGAGTCGAGTCAGTTCAGTTTGCATGAACGCCTTTATATAACAGACTGTTTGCAGAAAGCAGTCAGTACTGCCTGATGACCACGCTGAGCGCCACGCTGGAACCCAATACCTTTTTCAGCTGTAATTGGACTGGACTGATCTCCAACATTTCCCTGCTTTTTATAATTTACCCCACGGAGCTTCATTTATAACATTAAAACAAGTAATTTCAGTGATTGACACACAGTAGACAGAGACAGTTTGATCAGACACTATATAAGACCCTGTTAGTGAAGAGTAGAGTGTGTGATCAGACACTATATAAGACCCTGTTAGTGAAGAGTAGAGTGTGTGATCAGACTCTTTATCAGACAGTGTGTGTGAAGAGTAGAGTGTGTGATCAGACTCTTTATCAGACAGTGTGTGTGAAGAATAGAGTGTGTTTTTAGATCCTTTATCAGAAAGTATGTATGAAGAGTAGTGTGTGATCAGACCCTACATCAGAAAGTGTGAGTGAAGAGTAGAGTATTTGATCAAACCCCTTTTTTTTTTTTTAAAGACCTCATTTCTGATTAGGTTGAAACACCCCTTATGATGTCTGTGGGTGGAGCTGAATTGCTGCAGATGGATATTTGCAAATTTGTTTGTTTTGTAACATCACAAAAGCAGGCAAATCATGTTTTTGCTGTTAGAAAGGAAACTTGACCAATTTTCATTTATAGTTTACATATAGTGTTTAATGAGAATTAAAATCTGCAGTTTATGAAATAAATGAATAAGTGGTAAAAAACTGGGGCGTCCAAAAGTGTTTGACCGGTAGTGTGTGTGTCTTGGTGGACTGGTGGCCTGTTCCTATGAGTGAAGAGATAGACCCCCCACCCACTCTGATTAGGATAAGTGGCTCAGAAAATGGACAGATGAGAATAACCTTGGCCGTAGCGGCCCTAGCATATTTGCTAATGTGGTTTATTTAAATTGCTTCTTTTTTTTAAGCAGTTCTGCAATCAAGGCTCCTCTGTCGGCACATAATGGATTAGGAAGCAGGGAGATGTTTCATTAAGTACGTTCACTTCACTGGGCAGAAGTCAAAAAGTGAACTTCCAGGGTTCTTACATTAGCATATTTCCGCTGCACTCATATTAGCGTCATCCTCTGAAAAAAGCCTATAAAAACGGGGGTTTTGGTCGTTTTCCTATCTGTGTTTACTGGCTCTTATTAATCTCATAAATAAGGAACCGGTTGCCTGGACAAGGAAGGAAAAGTCCTTTTTTTCCTTTTTTGCCGTAATTAAGTGCCAAGCCACGGTCTTTGTGAGTCGCCTTGCTTTTTAATCACGTATTTCCACGGGTCAGGAAAGAGCGTTAATGAAGCGGGACGCGCTCTGACAGGTGTAATTTTACGCATTAGAGGCAGATTGTTGGAGGTCACTTAACTGGAAAGATTAAGGCCGGCGCCATAAGGCGGCTCAGCTTACGAAACACAGGAGTAAACATCTAAACTCGGGCAGGGAATAAGGAGCCCTTTTCCTTCTCGGGTTTCTGTTTGCTTCTGCTGCCTTATTTAGTTTGACCCGCATGTTTTTTGGAAAGGAAAGAAATCCATGACTTTTTTTTTTTTTTTTTTTTTTATGAACCCACTTTTAATTAGCAGCAGTGATCAGCAGGTTGCCTTGCTTCTTGCTGTCTTTGATTTTTTGGAACTCATTATTGAAATCCTGTACATTTAAGTAACCCATTTCAAAGAACACATTGCTAGTTTAAAAACACATGTGAAGTATGAAAATGAAGCAAAGTAGCATTTGTGTTTTTGTGATGTCAGAAATTATGGATTTTTAAAAATGGTGCCAATATATTTCCATTTCTCATTGTAAAGGGTGGTGGAAAAAAAAGTGTCTGACAAGCCCAATCACATGTGTGGAAGGTGTGTGTGGGAGTGTGAGGGTGGGTAGAAGGGGTGTGTGTGAGTGAAGGGGTGGGTAGAAGGGGTGTGTGTGAGTAAGGGGGTGGGTAAAAGGGGTGTGTGTGAATGAGGGTGTGTTTGGAAGGGGTGTGTGTGAGTGTGGGGTAGGTTGAAGGGGTGTGTGTGAGTGAGGGGGTGGGTTGAAGGAGTGTGTGTGAGTAAGAGGGTGGGTGGAAGGGGTGTGTGTGAATGAGGGTGCGTTTGGAAGATGGATGGAAACTGTAAATAAATAAATGAATTTGTGGAACAGACTTACTTTACTTGTCATTGTAAATACTTATACATAGTTCAATTTTTTAAAACATTTTTGAACATCTCTTGTTATAATACTAGTGTGTGTGTAAGCGGAATATATCCAAAATGTTTTATATCTATATATAACAAAGAGAAAACATAGCAGCTGATTAAATTCTAAAAATAATCTTTTTATCATATTGACTGGGTTGTGCTGATAAAGGAAAACGATACACTTGTACACATTGTTTAAGGGTTTAAATATTACAAAAAACAAGTAAAGCAGAAACAGGAAAAATACCCTCAAGATTAAAGTGTTCATTTTACAAATGCATATCTATGAGTTATGACACTGGGCTCTTTAAGTCAGAGGGCCTTGTTCAGATGTACTGCATGTCCTTCTGTGTTAGACTGGAGCTCTGTTAGCATTCTGTTGGTAACTAATGGTAATGGTAACAATCCTGAGTAAAGGACAGGTAAAGAAGCTTTTTTTCTCCTGTGTTATCTTTTTAACTGCCACTTCTCTGAGAGTGAAATTAGAGGATGTGATTGAGCTGCCGGAGGGGCGAACAAGATCAATGAATTATCGTAAAGCGTGATCCGGCGCTGGATACCGTAACTAAGCGAGATAAAAGGAGAAGGCTTACGTTTGAAAGGTGTCACCGCTAAATTGGGAACATTTCCTGACAGTTGTGTGTGTGTGTGTGTGTGTATGTGTGTGTGTGTGTGTGTATGAGTGTGAGAGAGAGAGAGAGAGAGAGAGAGCGAGAGAGAGAGAGAGAGAGAGAGAGAGAGAGAGAGAGAGAGAGAGAGA
>JBBJLS010070553.1:0-11821 GCA_037577275.1 Bryconaethiops microstoma
TATATATATATATTTACTCTCTTTAAAGGACTGTATCGACATTGTTTTCCGTGAGAAACTTCAGGTGTGATCAAAGCTTGATCTTGCCTTACATGTCTTTCACATTTACATTTTTAGAAACTGTTTGTGATTTACATATATGTGGTTTTATTAAACGTATGTGTCAATTTTGTTTTTTCTTGATGTGTGTACAGTGCAGCTTTAGCTTATTATATATAATAAGCAAAAATATGTAGATATCTAGTAAACACTGCAAAAAACACAGGGGCAACTGCACTGATTCTAGCAAAGCAATAACCCATTTTTCTCTGATCTAGATAATTTTGTCTTTTTTCTTAAGTAAATGCTGCTTACCCTACCGGCAGATTCTTTGCTTGATATAAGCATTTACATCTCATTTTTAATACCTTTTCTGTAGTTTTTGTAAGCTGCTAACATGTTGTTTCTGGTGTATAAATTGTACAATGTTGTACAATGTGAATTGTGAGTCATAAAAGAACAAGATTTCCAAAAAAATTCATGCCCAGTTTAAGACACAAAATAGTAATTATCTATGAGATATGATTCAACAACAGTTAGTAAAAATACTTAATTCATGCACATGGTAAACTAAGTTGACCTCTGGGTGCTAGATAGCTCAGTTGGTAGAGCATCAGACATCAGGGTTCATGTCCTTGTTGGGCCAGTCCCTCGAGATGTTTGGGGTTAGGGAGGTGCCCCTATGATCAGAAGCTCAGGGATTTGAATCCCAGGACCACTAGTGGCATCTCTGGTTTCCGGTGTCGGTAATGCCAGTGTGGCTGCAGTAATCACTTGGAATTTTGATTGTTGTTCATGGCTGATATGTATTTATTAATCTATTAATTACCTGGTTGTAGCAATCTTTGTGGCGTGCCTTGTATTGGGGCATTTGTAAGCCACTTGTCTCATGTGGGTGAATCTTCTCATGCTGCTCCTCGTTTGCGAAGCGCACTTCTCCCCTCTCTCTCTCTGTCTCTCTAATTAGAAACGCTGCTGTTTTACCTTGGGTTTCATTTCGCTGCTTCGCCTTGCTGGTTTAGTCTGCTACTCTGTTTGCTCTGCTACGCTTTACTAGTCTGAGCTCTGCTTCACTCTGCATGCCGGGTGTTTTTGTTTGGTGCTCCGGTCTGTCGTCGTGCTGCAAAGCTCTGCTATTCGCCGACCTCGGTTCGTTCGAGTCCTTCGCGAGTCGCTCGGCTCTCTGAATCTCCCTATCGAGGCAGGTCGGAGATTTTAATCCTTATAGTTTGGTGTAGCCTGTTATTTTATATGGCGTGAATGAGTAGTTGGAGTCAATTTATTTAAGTCTTATTTTGAGTTAAATTCTAATCAACAATAAATTGTTTGTTTGTTTGGTTCTTAAAATGAAGTATTTCTATTGCTTTTGTTTAGGTTTTTGCTTTCTTTAATTGTTATTATTTTTATTATTTCGATCAGTTACTGAATTCTATTTATATTAGATATTTTTCTTGTAATGCTGCATTAGTTTGTTTTCTTAAGTTGTACTGTGTGTTGTGATGCCCTGGGTTTGGTTTCCCTTTCCCTGAGGGGTGCGTTTATAGGTGTGGCTGGCACGTGTGCTTGGGAAAGTTAATTTATTTTATTTGGGTTTTCTCACCCCTTCGGGACCCATCACCCCACTGGCACGCATCAGCTGTAATTGACCCAGCCCTTCTCATTCTCGTGTGCATTTTATGGTTTTTATTAATATTGTAATAGAGATTTCATTTTAACCTGTGTACCTTAGGTGTATATTGTAAAAAAAATTTGTACAGATTGAATAGTGTACATTTTATACTGCACTGTTAGAATAAAAATAAAAAATACTATACTATTTTATTCTTATACTATCCTATGGTTTACTTAATTTTTGCTGTTCCTAGCTTTGTACTGTCCACTTTCTGCAGGTGACAAAGCAAATTTCCCACTTGTGGGACTAATAAAGGTTTATCTTATTCTCTGGGTGAAATTCCCAGGGTGGGGTCGTCTGACTATTTTCTTCCATCTAGTTATTTTAACTCTTTCCAACTCCCATATTGAGTTTTGCTCCTCCATGTTGCAGGCCATATTCTGCAGTAGTTGAAGCATTTTCTACGCCATTAAGAAATCGCCCGCTCCTTCCCCGCACCACACATGTGTTGTCATAGAAGGGGCTGGAGTACAACACCTATATGTCCAAGACAGCCCTTTATACTAAAAAATGTAATGTTAGAGAACGAGTTTACTATGTGTTGTATGTTTTAAATATCACATTAATTTATCACTTTATACATGCATACCTTGTGTAAAAGAAATCTTCCATGAACTTTTGATTAAACATTCAGGAATTCACTTGCAGCAGTTTCACTTGTTGAGTGAGTTAAGCGGAGTGCAGGGGTGGCAGAACTGTTTTGTGCCATCTCACAGAAATAGCAGTGTAACTCTGTGCCCTAAATGACGGTGTAAAGTTCTCCAATCCTTTCCGGTTTCTTGGCTTTTTTGTAACACATGTGAGGGTGTTATTTTGTTCTTGTGGTTACCCTGTAATTGCTTGTTCCGTTTTGCTTGTATTTTTTGTTAATCTTGTTTATAGACTCTCATGTTTAGATCTTGCCCTCAAGTTTGTTCTGTTTATTTACCTTTAGTGTTTGCTGGGTTTTTGTCTTTGTTACCTCTGGAACCCCTCATTTATATGTTTCTTTGCATCTCTAGGTTTCTGGGAATAAAAGGGTATATAATAGCATTCTGTGTTTGCGTAATACACCAGAATGAAGGCTGAATTAACATCAAAACACAATAAACCATTACAAAAAACAAGGTATTTTACTGCACCAGTGGAGTAGGACTGATTTTGTCACAATCATAACATTTTTGGCAGACCACCACCATCATTCAGAGTATCCCCTGTTTATTTTCCACTGGACTGACTGATTGCGCATACAAAGTGTAATACTTTGCCAAATGAGAAATCTTAAGGTGTGGAAAGTCTGTGTTTCTATGTTTTACACTATGGTTGCAAGGAACTGTACTGTTTTCATGGTGATCACTTAAGGAATCAGAGAATAGGAAGGCGACAAAACATATTAACACATTTGAACATAATTCACATGTAAGGCTTTCCTAAAATGAGTCAGAGGAAATGAAAGACAGGTGATTAAAAACTCATAACGTCCCAGTCGATAAGGTCAATGGAATCAACAATAAATTGCCAGGCTAGACTGTAATAATACTGAACACATGCCTTCCTCTACCTCTGGTGTTTCAGGACATCAGCAAAGGGCTGTATGTACCTCAGCTCCACAGACAACAGCTTTGCCTTTGAGGAACTGACGGAAACCAATAATGAGGCACATCTGGTGGCTTATCTGGCGCCCTACCCATCCCTTCATGAACATTCACGGCTCGCTAGAGGCTGGAGTGAATCAGACTGCTGCTAAAATGCTGTAGTCCTGAGCAGCTCCTTCTCTCTTGCTGAAATTTCACTTTGTTGTTCCTTATCTCACAGATGCCTCACTGTAAATCCAAATAAGTTAGTAGAACTCCATTTGCAGAACTTGCAGATCGTTCCCAACATCAGATACATAAGTGAACAGAAAGTTTAAGTGAACAGAAAGTTGTTTTGTTGGAAGCAGGAAAAATGCACTCAATGCAAAAATTGTTCAGGAATGGCTTTAGGTGTTCACTCAGGCCCCAAATTCCCACCAGTCAATTGCTTCCATGCAATTAAACCTTTTTTTAGTGTAACTGCTTTAGGTTTCTCCTCTCAAATCAGTTAATGAACTTCAACATTATTCATTCTTTCATTCATTTTCTGTAACCGCTCAGTCCTCACTAGAGTCGTGGGTACCCGGAGCCTATCGAGCACGAGCACGAGGCAGGGACACACCCTGGGCAGGGCACCAGCCCACCACAGGGCGCACACACACCATTCACTCACACACTCACACCTACAGTCAATTTAAAATCCCCAATTCACCTGACACACATGTCTTTGGACTGTGGGAGAAACAAGAGACCCCAGAGGAAATCCACGCCAAAATGAGGAGAACGTGCAAACTACACACACACAAGGCCATGACTGAACTCCAACATTAATGACATGTAATTAGATTAAGTATCTAATAAGATTTTACAATGTAATACGAAACTGACCACTAGAAAATCATCACAAAATGTATGTGACATTCTCAAATAGAGAGATTGTTAATGGTTTTATAATGTTTGAACGCTGGCTGTTCACGCTGATTTATTCTCTTCTAGCAAGTTTTAATTTGGCTTCATTTCAGATGTCTGCAAAACTGCATTTAAGTCATTTCTGGGAGCATTTCCATGGCAAGAGAGCCTCAAATAGCCTGTGTTTTAAGCCACTATAATCCAAACTGCATGCAGAGCATTCAGGAATAGGAAAAGAAAATCATATACAATTAGAGGGATAAAAAGTCTCAAATCAGTGCACAGCAGAGTTCTTTGTGTTTCTATGCTCTTTCTATGCCAAGACTGGTCTGTACTTTTTATAGATTATTTGGGTCTTGCTGTGCTCACATTATGCAGACTGCAGTGCTGAACAGGGTGGCATCTGGACCATGAATTAGACTGATGGTTTCATTTTGTCTTTAAAGAACGTTTAGGAGTTGCTTGTAAAAAGTATTCCTGAAGAACCATTCAAAGAGTGATTGTTTGTACAACCAGTTGTGAATTGAATGTGGTAGTGTGAAGAACCTTTTGGTTCCACACATAGTTACATGTAGAAGTACAAAAATACACCTCTACAGAGAACACATTTATGAGCACAATTATTGTTTATTTGCTAAATATAAAATATTGTGGGAAAAAAAGTTCTAGCACATTTTATGTTGTTTTCCCCCAAGAAAGCTTGGTAAATACATAGAAAAATGCCATATTTAAGTGGTCCTCTGTGGATGATGTGTACTTACTGTAGCCTGGTGGTTGGGCAGTTGCCCCTGCAATCAGAACATTATGGGTTTGAGTCCCAGGACTGCTGGCAGCACCACTGAGGTACCCTTGAGCAATGTACCCTCCCCACACACTGCTCCCTCGGTGACCACTGCTTTACTTAGTGAATGGGTAAAATGCAGAGAAAGAATTTTGTGCTGTTCACACTGTGTGCTGTGTTCACATATGACAAATAGACAATTTACACGACACAAATGTTGGCATGCAACTGTATTGTAAATGTTCCAACACCAATGCTAAAATCAATCAGTTATTTATTGTACAATACAGGTTGGGCTGATACACCAAACAAAAACACCAAAGGTTAAATCTTTTAAAAACTAGTAAAATGTCTCCAAGCCAAACTTTTAGCATGAAGGTAACATGTTGTAACCCAAAATTAACTTTATATGAAAAAACAAGAGCAATAACAATCAATAAATTATAACACATTGGGGGTAATAAATGTAAAATGCACATTTGTAATGTTTTTTTTCTGTGGCAAATAGGATAAACAAACAAACAAACAAATGAACAAACAAATAAGAATAAATAAAAATATAAATAAAGCCCTTTGTAAAAGATGTGTACTTATTTCCACAACTGTTTTCAACTGTAATGTAATCCAAATATATTTCTTTTTGTGTATATCCAAATTTGTAACCACTCAGGACCCTTTATTTTCAAAGATTCTGGGCAGATATTTATAAAAACCATAATACATGATCAGAAATGATGTTTTTTCATGCTTTTTTCAGAGATCAATGACAGACTTCACTGGTTTACCTCATGGATCTTCCCTCTGACTGACCTGAGTGCATCTTTTTCATTCTGCTTGTAATCCTGTATCCCAACTGCTTCTGCTGTAACCCACAGTATGATGCTTTCCTCTTTTTGAGCCTCGGTTTCTGTCCGTGTTTCATTGCCATGCTTTTAAAGCGCTTTCCCTGACAATCTTCCCTTCAGTGATGCTTAATGAGGCAAGGTAAGGCAAGGCAAGGCAGGTTTATTTATGCAGCTCATTTTCATACACAGAGCTCATTCCATGTGTTTTACAGAAATAAAATAAGAATAAAAAGAAAAATAATCAGATATTATCTTCATGGGGACTTGGTTCCAGCAGTGGGCAGCATACTGACTAAAACTATTCCATCCAAAAAGCCCTAACCACTAGGCCACATGCTTATCAGCTTGTCAAAATCTTGCTTTGGAACTAAATCTTTGACCTTAGCTATGTTCTTGAAATTTAGTTATAGCTTTAATGTGGTCACTGAAATTAATTTTACTGAAATTAATTTTACACAAGGAATGTTCGCGTGGGTTGTAATCTGTATTGCCATAGATTCCAGATGAACACTAAGCTCGACTTTTCCTACTTTGAAACCCAACCAGTACTACTTCATTTACCTGAGGGAAATTTTGTTGCATTTAGCCATTTACTTTTTCAAGGCATAATCTCTTTGCACCTTTAAGACTAAAATAATTTGGTGAAAGAGCTAGATTTTCATGTGCACAGCTATGATAGGCCACCTTGTACTCTTGGAGAGAGAGCATTTAGTTGAAATAGTTGAAATAGAGAGGCCCAAGAATAGACTCTGCATATCATTACAGTTTTCTCCTTTTCATAAGCTGCCTTCTCAGCTGCCAGGGATGAGACCAGATCAGGTGTTTTTAGTTTCTGTATTGTGTATATATAGTGCCTGTCTTCGGTTGGTTTTTGTGCATCCACCCTTACACCTACCCTTGTTTTGTATTAGCCTAAAATTCTGTTTTCAGGCCATTGTGCCGTTTTCTTTGTGTTTTGAAAAATGAAAAATGGAAGTCTGCATCTGTGCCTCCTGCATGACCATGCCATGTGCAAGGGGAACCGTGACAGATGGACACTCCCTCACAAGTGGCACAGCAGACTTCCCGAGCGGGGTAGGCTGGACCCAGCCTTGGGGTGAACCAGCGAAGACGGGCGGTTCACGATCACCAAGTTGCTGGGTGGGTGCAGCTCGGAAGACAACGACAAGGAGTATCGCGGCTGCTGGGGCAGTTGATGGGTGGATGGCCTGCCTATTTTGGACCCTGTGATGTTCGAGGATCCTCCCGCTCTCACTCCGGCCACAGAAGAAACCCTGCTTAGGCTTGCTATTAAGTGAGAGGGGACTTCCGCGGTTCGGAGGAAAAAGAGATGGGGCGGTTCTCGACGCTGCCGTCTCCTGTCTGCCAACCTGCTGCCCGAGAAAGCGCGGTCTCCTCCAGGATGCATCCGCCCAGGCTTGCGCCCAGCTTGCCTCGTCCGGTGAGTTCCGAGTGGGTCCAGCATGCCCCACTCGCGGCTGCCTCGGGCACCCAGGTCCCAAAGACCTGTGGCAGAGCCAACATGGTGGCTCCCATGGTGGAGAGAGTGGAGCTGGAGGTCCAGCGGGGCTTCGTGGAGCTAGTGGCTAACCTCGGTCGAGGAGCAGATCGCGATGCGGACCAGCCATGCTCCCAAGCCTAGAAGCTCCATCCATCAGCCCAGTAGCCACGCTCCCACGCACAGAGGCTCCGCCCCAAGCCGCTGCAGAGCCAAGCTGTCGCACTGCAGGGAATGCTCTCCAGGAGCTGCGTGCAGCACCCGTGCTGGCTCCATGATGGCTTCTGCATCCCACACCGGCCCCACGTCAGCTGCAGCCCCCTGTGCCGGCTCCGCAATGGCTTCTGCTCCCCACGCCGGCCCCACGTCAGCTGCAGCCCCCTGTGTTGGCCCCACGACGGCTTTGGCCTCCAACGCCAGCCCCACACCAGCTGCAGCCCTCCAAGCCGGCCCCACGTCAGCCTCAGCCTCCCATCCCGGCCTGAGGCTCCGGCACTCACTGAGGCTCCTGCCCCTGCTCCTGATGCCCCAGCACCCGCTCAGGCTCCTGTTCCTGCTCCTGAGACCCCGGCAAACACCGAGGGTCCTGTTCCCGCTCCTGAGGCCCCAGCACCCGCTCCTGAGGCCATGGCTCCCACCGAGGCACCCGTTCCTGAGGCCCTGGCTCCTGCCGAAGCACCTGTCCCTGCTCCTGAGGCCCCCGTTCTGGCTGGGACCCCTGTGGCCTCAAAATAGCCACCGCCATCACCACTGCCCTGTTGGCAGGATCCGGGACCACCTGACCCCCCGGAGGTGCGTCCTTTGGGGGCCAAGGCCAGTGGATCCCCGAAACTTTCCCCCAAGAATTTTTTTGGGGGGGAGCTATAGGGGATCCACCTCGGAGGAGACCACTGAGGGAGGTACCACTGAGGGGGTTGGGCCCAGGACAGTATGACAGGGGCCCTCAAGGGGAGCCAGGCCCCAGAGGGTTCCACCTCGGAGGAGACCCCCGAGGAAAATGCTGCTGAGGGGGTCGGGCCCAGGACAGTATGGACAGGGGCACTTGAGGGGAGCCTGGACCTGGAGAGTTTCAGAGGGGCCCTTTTGACCATGCCATGTGCAAGGGAAACCGTGACACATCCTGACCCATCTGAGGACTGTTCCTGAGACCCTATCCCAATATTCTAATCTGTCCAGTAATATTTTATGATCAGCAGTGTCAATGGTTGCACTGATCAGCAGGACCAAAACAGTTATTTTAGTCTATATTCAGACAAATGTCATTCATACCTTTATAAGAGCTGTTTCAGTACTATGATGTTGATGGAAGGCTGATAAAGGAAACTACTTTCTAAATATTCATGCCCAAGAATGGGAGATCTGAAGTAGGTCTATAATTGTTAAGTGTGAAGGAACCCAGGTTTCTCTTTTTCAAGAGGGGTTGGAGGACAGCAGTTTTCAGCGATGCAGAGGACCTGCCTGGCAGAAGAAAGCTGTTCACAGTTAGCAACATCTCAAATGCTAAACATGTGTAAGCACCTTTTAAAAAGGTTGTGAAGGATGTGTCGAGACAAGTAGATGTCTTAAAACAGCTCCACTTCTTCAAGAGATGTTCCATCAGTAACAGCAAATTTAGCCATGAAGGCCATTTTTTCAGCTTTTTCAGCTTTTAGGTCACTGCTTGACTAGATGCAGCTAATGCTTTGTCAATTTTTTGATGGAAAAATTATGCAATCAAAAAATTATTACACTTTTTAGCTGGGAGGAACTGTTTTAACTGGTTGGTAACTGTGTAGGGGGAGTTGTTAACCTTTCCATGTTGACAAAGAGAGCACAAACGTTCTTAATGTTTCCATTGATGAAATTAGAGTTTGTCTGCAATATATTACATTCTTTAGAAATGTCATCATAAGTGTTGTCAATGTGTTGAGAGTGTTGAGAGTTAAAATCACCAATCAAAATTTCAGAAAATGTATTAATGTCTGGACAATATTTGGGGGTCTGTAGCTTGTACAATGCTTGGAGAAGTTTTAATCACAGTAATGAGATTCAAAGGAATTGAACTCACCTAATGATATCTGCTTGCACTAGAAGGTGCCTTTAAACAAAACATCTAAACCCACCTCCACTGACAATGTGAGAGACATTTAAAAAGTGAAAATTTGTCAGGTGGGATTTTTAAAGAGAACTGTTGCACTGCAGTTGTTCTCCAGCCATGTTTCAGTTAAAACCTGAAATCTAACTGTTATGTAGAAATAAGATAATTGTCTAAAAGTGTCTTGTTGGCAAGCAATTTAACATAAAGGTGCAGAAAATATTTTAAACAGTCTGAAATGTAGGTAAAATCTGACATAGGTTAGATTCACTACCCTGAGAAATGATTGCAGCCTGTTTTTTCGGTTACCTGCAGCCTGATTTTCGATTACTGGAATAAGTCTGAGGTTGCCTTTGGAGTAGTCATGAGTAGCATCACTATTATAGCAGATATCTTGCAGGTATCAGCAACAGCTCTTCTGTGCACAGTTGTCCCTGCTGATGTTCAGAGGATGTGCTGTGTTTTGTTGCTGCCTCCTCTATGGTGCTGTTCCTCCTTTTTTCTGAGAAAAATAGTGTCAGGTTCCACATTTTTGGAAAGGTGATTTAAGACAGTGTTGGTATAAAAAATAATCTGAATGAAATTGAATTAATTTAGCCAATTGCAAGTGCTGCAGCTTTTTTTTTTTTTACTTCCTCCAAATTTAGTGCCCCCAATGCTGACACTATGCCTAGCACAACTCTCATCTTGGCATTTCACATTCTGCTGATCTTGATTGGCAGGTCTTTGTACTTCCTGAGCTTCCTTGTCTCTTTCAGCAAGATGTGTTATGTAGAAAGGATGTATCAGTCTTCCCTTCTTCTTCTGCATCAAATATTTCCTGGACCACCCTGCCACCCAACAGCCAAGAGCTCTGTCTGACTATAGCTAATGTTAGGAAATCTCTAGGCTGCCAGACCAGACAACATGAAATACACAGCCACAACTTGAAAACCACTGACAGGTGAAGTGAGTAACATTGATTATTATATTAGAATAGCACCTGTCAAGTAGTTTGGATATATTAATCAGCAAATGAAAAGTCAATTTTTGAAGTTGATATGTAGGAAGCCAGAAAAATAGATAAGTGTAGGCATTTGAGTGACTTTGAAAAGGGTAAAATTGTCATGGCTAGACGACTGAGTCAGAGCATCTCCAAAATAAGAGGTTTTGTGTAGTGTTAGTACCAAGCAAAAATTGTTCAAGGAGGGATAGTGTTATGGTGACAGGGTCATGGTGGCTCAAGGCTTTAGGGAGAGTACACAATATTATGCAGATGGATTTAATGTTATGGCTGTGCAGTGTAAAATAATAGAGAAGACTTTCATTAAGATCTTTCATTAAGATCTTCAAAACTGAAATGTAATTAAAAAATGCCATGTAACTGCAGAGGCAAGGTGAGGCTGATGGAGGCCTAGTCGATACGATACTTGCCTCTATACCAAGAGGGCATGGGTTTGAATCCTACATTCAGCATACCACCGCTTAAGACCCTTAACCCCAAGCTGCTCCAGGGAGACTGTCCCCTGAAGTTAGGGAATGGAAGTCGCTTCAGATAAAAGCATCTGCTCAATGCTGTAAAGGCCTATGCCTAGTTGTCACGGCGGGTGTATGAGGACACATGTGCAGGAATCAACTTGAAATAGATAAATTTTCTTTTCATTCAACAAACGTAAAAAAACAACTTAAGTTTCCAAAACACAAAAACCATCAAGTACAAAATTAAAGGCAAAATGTAGATACTTTTCCAAGATAGCGTGAGTAGGGCTGAGAGGCTGGGAACCTGGCGGTAGCAAAACAATACAGCCTAGAGATACTCCTCTCCTTTCTGGAGTAGAGCTCACTCCCGCTCAGTGGCTTTAGTCCAGTGTGGGATTCCCCGTTCACGCCTGTTACACACACCCACACACACACAGAGAAGGGGAGAGTCAGGTGAAATACACATAAGCTTTCAGTCACTGCGAGAGTACGCCGAGCCAGGAATGTAGGCAGGCTGTGTAGGACCTCGCTCCGCATTGCCACTTGGAAAGTGGAGACAAACAGATAGTTCTTCCGTTACTCACTCCCTCTCTTCTCTGAGAAGCACGAGTAGATATGGTTTTCCTCCCAGCCTCTGCTACCCAGAATCTAAAGAGCTCAGACTATGAGCTTGGTGACCACGCAACGTATTCCTGGGATCGACGGGTTTTTAAACACACCTAAGGACTCGGACACCCAATCACACAATGCAGACAATAACACAAGTAACTAGAATCAATCAACTATAACACAAGACAGGTGGACCTGTCATCAGGTACCTAGCACCCCTGTTAATAAGCTAACCGGGCTCTGGTGTGACTCTGCGTTGAATAGGCCCCTGATGACACATGCCCACACACACACACACACACACACACACACACACAGTGATGACACACTACTACGTGCCCAGGGATGTGAATCCATAGTTAGGGGAGGGGCTGTGTTGGGGG
>JBBJLS010070554.1:0-11819 GCA_037577275.1 Bryconaethiops microstoma
TGTAAAGATGAGGTCAGTCCCCAGAGTGTCTGAGAACAGGGAAAGTCTTGAGAACAGGAAACGACCTCGATTCAGTGTGCCCCTGAATGTGACCCCAAAATACAACGTGTCCTTTAACCGTTTCAGCCATGAACAGTGTGTGTGTGTTTCTGTGTCTGTTTGTATGTTTTATTAAGGGTCCATAGAGATAGGTATAGATTATCAGACACACACTCAAACACATAAGCAAAGAATTCATGTGCCTGAGTAACTCTGAATTTGACTAGTTTACAGCCTGTGTGTTTGTGTGTTTGCGCGCGCGTGTGTGTGTATGAGAGAGAATGAGAGATTGACTGAAGTGGTAATAATGACAGAGTAATCAGTTCATAATGAAGAATGAAAGACACTTATTATTATTATTATTATTATTATTATTATTATTATTATTATTATTGTTGTTGTTGTTGTTATTAATCATGTTATTATTAGTGTTGTTGTTATTATTTTTATTACAATTGACTGTTGCATGAGTTAGTGTAGAATATGGCGACACAGAATTTTTGAGTGGGATTTTTAACTGTATGAAACGTCGTCCAAAATATTGTGTAAGATAAAGAAGCACACACACACCCACGAGCACACACACACACACACACACACACACACACACATACACACACACCTCAACAGGTGCTGAGGCGTGTGCTGTATTGTGTCCTTAGAAACTGAGACACCATGGCTTTGCCCTTGGGGCTGTGTACTGAGTGACGTTATCTAAAACATGTTTTTCTGCTTTCTTTGTCTTCCTTTATCTTTGTCCTGCTCAGTATGGGACGTATGATTTTTACAGATAGATACTTGAATATAAAACATGTGCAACATATGAGACCCCATGTCCTGGCAGGACATATAGTGTGTGTGTGTGTGTGTGTGTGTGTGTGTGTGTGTTCACATTTGTTTCTCTTTGTGTCCATCTGCTCAGCAGTACTCCAGCTGCTTGACCCACACCCTCAACTGAATCCTGATTTGCTACACAGGGCCATGCCTGGAGAAGCTAGTCTGGGCCCCTTATGGGCTCACATATACAAAACCTGTACTGGAATTTGCCACAATGGACCCGTTTGTGCAGGTACATACAAGAATAAAGAACTGCATGAAAATAAAGAACAACATGAAAATACAAGAGGTTTGCAAATATACAAATTAAGACATAAGGCCCCATGGTGGCGCAGTCGGTTGCACTGTTGCCTCACACCTCACACTGTTGCCTCACACCCCAGGGTTGGGGATTAGACTCTGGATTCTGGCCTTGTGTGTGTGGAGTTTGCATGTTGTCATCATGACGGTGTGGATTTCCTCCAGGCTCTCCAGTTTCTCTCATAGTCCAAAGACATGTATGTCAGGTGAATTGGGGTTTCTAAATTGACTGTAGGTGTGAGTGTGTGAACGAATGGTGAGTGTGTGTGTGTGTGTGTGTGTGTGTGTGTGTGTGTGCCCTGCAGTGGAACATACCGCAGCACACAGTGGGAATAATTTAAATGTTTTTCTCTGCCATTCATCAAAGTGAAGCTGGGGGCTGCCACCAACAGGGGGCACCCAGGGAGCAATGTGCGGGGGTGGTACCTTTCTCAAGGGTACCTCAGTGGTGCCACTAGCTGTCCTGGGAGTCGAACCCATGGCCTTCTTATTGCAGGCACAACTCCCTATCTACTAGGCCTCCAGCGGTGTTTCTGTTTAAACTGTCAATAAATAATGTATCATTAATAATAAATGTAATTTCAAAGCAGTGTAGTGTGTTAACAGTGGTTATGTTGACGAGCAACATAACAACCAAAGCTTATTCAACAAACAGCGCAATGTGTTAGTAACTTTGATAACAGAGTTTAGGTGATGTGTGTGTAGTCATGTGTGAATTGTTTCACAGCCTCAGAATTTAAAACCAGAATGGCCAATTTGATCAAAATTCAGAAAATGATATTCTGAAGCAATGTCTGTTTGAGGTAACGTTTTATCTGAGATTGTTCATTTGTCTGGTTCCCATGCTCTGGTGAATCACTCTAGGCTGGTTTCCTTCCTCCCTTCCATGCTGTGGAGATCCAGTCCAGCTTTTCCTGCCAGCCCAAAACTTTGTCTTGTTCTGTCGTGTTCCCTACACTCAATGGCATACCTCCACCTTCCCTACTCATACACACACGCACACAAACACACACGCTGCCAGCAGTTTTGAGGAAGAGTCCAGTACGTGAACGCGCGTGTATTACTGGAGAAAGCTGAAGAACTTGTCCTGTTCCAGTTGGATTTCCCAACAGTTCCAGAGGAGCTGATGCTTTAAAAAGGCTCTTCTCTGAAGTCCTGGACTGTTCAGCAGCTTCATTCTGAATGTCTTCCACTGGTTTCAGGACCAGCAGCATGATTGCATTTGGTCTCAAGGAGCTTGGCCGTGTGTAATCTGGAATAAGTGACATTCTAGAGTGAGTGTGTCTTTAGTGTGTGTGCGTTTGTGTGAGTGAGGACAATGTCAGGAGTAAGCAGAAAAGGTTCTGGGAGGCCTGGTTATTACTACAGGTTCCTGGGCAGGACGAGGCTCCAGAGACAGCGCAGCCGCTCCAGAAGCAGAACCAGGCCTTCAAACAGCAAGGGTAAAGGTTCTTCTGATGTTCTTCTGATGTTCCTGTAACATTCTTCACAGTAGCAGCTGTTGTGATGGTGTAGTAGTAGGCTGGTATAGTCCTGAGGAGGTTTGCCCCACTCAGCCCTCATTTGAAGTAAAGAAAACATTTGGATGAGGTGGGAGACATAACAAGGTCTATTGCCCTCATTCCTCTATGAGCTTCTTTCATTAGTATTTTAATTTATTTGTTGACCCATAGCACAGTTTCAGAACCATGTGTAATTCATGATAATAGATTTGAAGCTTTCTGTTAATTTCCTACCAGAAGGCTTGATGATAGCAGCTTCAACATCAGTACAACTGGAGCAAATTATATCTTACAATAATGGAAGATACATTATAATGGTCATGTACTATGGATGGTTCTGCTTCAGGCGGTGAATGGATTTATGTTACTCAGATGATGTTTCTTACAAACCTGTTGAGCCTAGTGAGTGTGTGTGTGTGTGTGTGTTTGTTTGTTTGTGTGTGTGTGTGTGTGTGTGTGTGACAGACCGAGAAAGAGAGAGTGTTATTTGCGACAGATTTTTGGTGTTTCTGGGCTCAAAGAAAAGTTATATCTGTAGGCTTCAGTCAAGCATGTTTGATTTTAATGCAAAATACAATATTTACTTTGTAGTGCTTCTTCAGTCAGCCCACCAGTAGGGAGCCCTCTGGGGCTTCCACAGAGATAAAAATACATTTAGTTCATTTCTATTTAATAATGTCACCCTTGTTATATTTAAACTCCACACACATTGTACTAATAACTCTGTGGGGCAAACTTTTGGTAGGAATTCTGAATTATTTTCCCGCTGGAAAACAGAGTTAGGCTTAATACATCAGATTAGGCACCAGCGTAATCATGAAATGACAGTGGAAAGAATCAGTCATGTTTTGATTGGTGACAAAATCCGCAGCTTTAGGCTATTTGGGGTCCTAGATACACCCCTGAGTTTGAATATGACGGCAGCATAACCATTTCAGTCAGTTGTTAGAGATGGACAGTGGTGGCTCTATGCTGGCACTCTTTACAGAAGGAGATACTGCAGAACTGCTACATTTAATGTCAAACCTATGTGAAGCTTCACATAAAATATATTAACATTTTACAACATTTTACAAGCTTAAAATATTAAAATATACATGGGGGTGCTATCAGTATCAGCATAATTGTCGAAGTCACTGACATCTATAACCCAAATGGCCTTATAACCCAAAGTCGCTAGCTCTGATAGTCTCAGTTTGTCACTGTAGCCCACATAGTGCTTCGAGAATTGTTGTATTTGTTTAGGATCTGAGTGGTGTCAGACACGTTGCCTACTTTTGAAATGATGGGAGCAATGTTTGATTTTCATTTTCATTTAGTAAGAAAGCAAGCTAGAAAAGCATCATATGCATAAGACTGAAATATGTGAAAATAAAGGGGCCACTGAAAGTTATTTTGAGGTGATGCCATTAGATGGATGACCTAAAGAACATTTAAATGAGTGATTCTTTAAAGATGAGGCGTGCAAGCGTGACAAACCTTTGAAGAAGGTTCTCCAAGGACTATTTATGATCAGATTATAGGAAAAATATCCCATTAAATGTCCTCGTTTGTGTGTATGTGTGAGCTGTTACCAGCATTTAGGCCATATGGATTGCTAACACAACTAATCAGCAAACAGGACAGATGATGAAGAAAGTAGCAACACTGCTGCTTTTGTCTCTGCTGTAATGTCACGGTTAATTATTCCACTCTTTCTAGGTTAGGTGGGATGCATCAGGAACCATTCAGTATGAATATTGTGTGGCCATATGTGTCCCTGACCACCTCTGTCTTGTTATCCAAGATATCCAGGATCTAATTCACACCTGTAGGCCTGATCAGATCACCCAGGGCACGTGTTAATGCCAGATATAAACAAGGCCATAGTGTATCCCTGGCTTTAAGGAGTAGATTTGGTCTAAATAATGATTTAACACTATACGAACTGTTGTTAAAAACACACACTGAAACTCGTCTGGCCCAAACGTGGTTTAAACAGCTGAAACGTTGACGTGCTAACAGCAAAAGATGGGGTTAAAGCATGTTTATAACCATTTCCAAATTACATCATCACAAAAAACATCTTTGATAAGTCAAGCTGTTGGTAATTGATAAAGAAAACATGCTCATTTGTTTGAAAAGCTAAGTGTCCTCAAACTTTTAAGGTTCAGTGCTTTTTGTTTTTTGCCTACATTTGATCATTTTACTGTGAAACATAGTAATATAAAAAAGGAATCTGTACTTTAGTGAACCTGGACAACTCATCCTAACTTGTAATTACCTCCATGATGTTTATCCTTTAAATGTTTCGTGAAGCTAGAACAGCTGATTATCGAGCCACAGCCATGGTTGCCAAGGTGAATTACAGCGGCATACGTTGAGGTGGCAGTGAGAGATGCTTAGAAGTAAAAAGAAAGTAATAGAAAATAGTTCTGACCAACTTGGCTGTCTTGTTATCCTTTAACCTGGTGTGTGTGTGCCTGTGCGTGTGTGTGTGCATGTATGTCTGTGTGTTTAGATAAATGTTCCTATCCTGGACTGTAAAGGGGTTTTCTTTGGAACAGCTTATTTCCAATAGCTAATTGAATTAACACTGCATTTCTGAAAAAGATGTGAGTGAATCAACCAAAACATACCTGAGGATGTCTTTACACGCCATATGCATAATGATATTTATTTACTTTATTATTTTATTTTACATTTGCTGACTAGTTAGAGTAGACTTTATATTGTACTGCTCAATAAAATGTATGTGAATATAAATGGCCAACCTCCAGCCAGCCTCTTGTTACTAAGCAGCAGATGGCTGTGTTTTTTTTTTTTTTTAAGCATGCAGTTTTAGAGATGTTTAGAGAGTGATTAGAGAATGATGTCATGATGTCATTTTTTCATGATAAAATAACATCATATAATACAAAATCAACAGGGAGAGAGAACAAAGAAGACATAGAGATGATTATCTGCTGTCAATTCAGTAGTACACAATGGGAAGAAACAATGCTAAGCCTGAATCAAGTTTTCTAACTGTGTGTGTGTGTGTGTGTGTGTGTGTGTTGAAAGTTTGTTGGTTTTGGGCCAGTGCCATTGAGGCGTACGATAGGAATGCCCGCTGATAAAGAGAAAAGAGGGCAGGGGGTGGGATTAGAGAAACTTTTCCAGTGAACTTTTCCAGTGTTATTGAGGTTGAGGTTGTACCTTTGTGTGTGTGTGTGTGTTTCCCTGTAAACTAAACTGATCACTGTTGGACAAAATGGATTTGCAAAGATACTATTGTAGTGAACACACATACATACACTTTATGGCTGTGTTATCTGGGCTGTTTGCTCATGATGGTAAAGACCGACATAGGAAGGCGACGGGCTGCATTTGACTATGCAAATCAGAGAACATCCATGGTAGCCATGAGCTTACATGAATAAAACCAATTCATATAACACACACACACACACTGATTTACCAACATCAACTGTGATTGAGCAATTGTGTCCTCAACATGCCGTCTTGAGACAAAATGTCCATCTTTGTTTTGTTTTGCTTTGGGTGGTTTGTTTGTTTATGTATTTATTTATTTTTTTGCACTCCAGTTGCCCTTTACACCGTGTAAATGATATGAACATTTTATGATGAACTGACCAAGCAAAATTAAAATTTGCATTACATTAATTTCAGGTAAAGTTTAAATGTTTACATTTTGCCATTTTGATTTCAGTTTCAATTTCTGATTTTCTTTTTAAATGAACACTATTGGAATATTACATTCCCATCCAAATGTATACCATTATAAATAGATTCAGATGCACAAGAGTTCTGATAGTGCTTGAAGGCATAGTAGCCTAAAATAGAGCATGTGTCACTGATTTCCATGACTTTTAGTTATATAACTAAACATGAACCGAACATTTTACACTTTTGTCCCATCCAATACTGATCTACTAGGTGTTTACTTATATGTAGCGTAAAGACGGACGAGCTTGTAGAACTTCAAACATGTTCCTTATCTTGTATGTGGCACTTTTACAGTAAATCTGTTAAAGTGAAAATTCCGTAAATAGTTAAAGTTTAAAGCCTAACTCAGATGATTACTGGTAAACCTGCTGGCTTGTATCTGTCTGCCAACCAGCTCAACCGACACCTCTGTGGGTGTTTCAGTTTTCTTTCTGTTTTTAAATTGCAACCTACGGCACCTGACTGCAAAAAATAAGTCAAATAAATAAGTACAATAAAAACAAGAGGCACTAGAATCAAGAAAATTTCTCTACCGATGTAGTGAGAGAATTTCACTTGTTAAGCTTTCTTAAAACAGGAAAGGGTTTCTAAAAACTACATTGTTTATCTTATCTAGTCAAGTCAGTTGTTCTTAAAAAAACAAGAAAAACAAGATCTGTTATTTCTTTTCAAGATTTTCTGGCTTGTTGAGCTTTCATTTTTTGCAAGACTCCTGCATTGGGGACTTATTTCCTTTCATGTAGGTGCTAAAGGTCTGTCGGTGTGTTTGCAAATTTTTGATGGGAGGTGATGGTGATCTGACGGAAGGTGATAGTTGCCGTCCGTTCTTCCTCATTGGCTTTTTGTATCTAAGCTCTAATAGAAAGGCCTCACAGTGTGTCAGTTTTCTCCCTTTCAAATTACATATGGATAAGTGAGTCAGACTTGCTTTATAAATATGTGTTTGTTCAGTGAAACCCAGCATCCTTGTCATTGGCTTCTGGCACAGTCTGTTTGCATATCATTTTACTCTTCATGTTCTCTATCCTCCGGCCTACCTTCCTTTTTTTCTTTTTTTTACTTCCTTGGTGAGCAGATTAGCCTCATTATTGTTACCATGTGTGTTGCTGGGACCGATTAAATAATTATATAGATCTCACTTAAGCCTTTTAACTTGTTTCATCTTCTTTCATTAGCTGGAAATGTTGGATTAAAGTTGGAGTGTTGGAATTATATATAAAAACCATAGAGTTAATTAGATCTTGCTCAAATCAACTCTGTCACAGTACATTTTACTCAGTCAGTGCTATTGCACACTACTGTTAAAACGTGTTATTGTTCTGAAGACACACACACACACACACATACAGCTGCCAATGGGAGGCTACACAAGACTTTGAACCCGGCTTTTCCTTCTAAGGGAAATATTATGACACTGTTTCTGTGGCATCTGATTGAATGGCAAATGTGCTCACCACCGGCCCCTTAAGCTTTGAAGAACAGCTGCTGACAGCTGTGGAGTCAGCAGCTTCATGCTATGCCTCACATGTTTATCAGAGCATATCAGGAGATGGCAAACATATATAACTTCACAGTATTATTATGATTCACAACATCAGATTCATATTTCATTTGTCCAATAATGAAGCATTTGCGAAAAAAAATCTATATAAAGAGAAACAATAGCAATAAAAGAATGTGTTTAAAGTATTGGAATGATGGACTCACAGCTATTTGTTGCTATGCAGTTTGTGCAGTTACTGTACATGAATTGATTTTGTTGTTTACAGTTTCCACAGTTTCTGGGCAGTGTTTCAAGAGGCAGGATTTCACTCCTAGCCAGCTAACGTTAAGCCTAGTTCAATCTAATCCTGGACTTTTCTAACAATGGTGAATCACTTTTCACCAGGCTATGTCACCATGGCAACTTTTGTTGTACACCTAACCTTCTCCACAGCAGGTTACGTTTGGGAGTTTGGATCATAAACAGCTCTTGGATCAAGGTTGAGCTTCTGGCCAATCTGGACAATGAGGGCAAACCCTCTACGTTTATGTTTTTCTTCGTTATCTATGTGTTATCAGTCACATAGACAGATTATTTTTTAGCAGAGAAAGCGAATAAAGTTTGTGTTTAAAAAAAAAAAGAAAATTGCTTAAAACTCCTTATCCGTGACATCACAAGCTCTCTCTCCAGTACACATTTTGAAGGTGACTCGACCGTCCTCGCTCTCAACCTCAAATATCGATGATCAATACTTGGCCCCTGATCAACTGATCAAATAAAACGCACTGCAGGGGACTAAAATAGACACTGCCAGGAGGCAGTATTTTTATCATTATAGATGCATTGCTTTCAACATTTTTATGTAGATTTGTTCTTTGTACTTTGGAAAAACCATCCCCTTGATGACCTCTCATGTATCAAGAGATGTTTGTCATAAACATCAGGCTTTCATGTTTGTTTATGCGAGGTTCAATCCCAGGTTGGGTCTCTAAATCTGCTTTATCAGAGAACTTGTCAGGAACCCTTTCTAAGTTGAGACTGCTTTGTGAGATGGGCCTACAGTCTTTTTTGTGATACATGCTGTTGTTTGGTGTTCTAAATTTCTCACAAAACCTAGGCCTATGATGCACAAAAGAGAATGCTGGGATGTAATTCATCACAATAAGGGGGAAATATCGTCATGTCTCTATCAGAACAAACAGTAATGTTATTATCTGACTTTGAAATCCCACTGATAATACATCGACTGGCAGGCCGCATCCTTCAAAACTGGTAATGATGTTTTTCTCAGCGTCTGAAAGTCCTGTAAATGGAGTGTCACTCAGTGTTGGGAAAGAAGGAAGTGTCATATGTGGGAAGTGTCTGGCCGGAGCTGGCAGCGTGCCCTGGCTGTTACATTTTACCCATAAACTCTGGAAACTGCAGCACATTGCAGCTCAAAGTCCTGTGATGTGTCTGTGGGTCACATGAGAAACTGTGGCCCTTCTACACGGGTCTTCCTGCACTTTTGTCACGGCTGTAGTGGAAGTTTTGGATGGTTTAACATGAGTTGGGAGAGTCAGTAAATATGGGTTACAGTAGTCCAGAATGTAGGCCATCTGTGAAAGGCAAAACTGAGAGGGAAGAGGAGTAGTGATCCAAAGAAGTGTACAGTGGGAGCAAGGATGAATGAGGAAATTGTGGAAAAAGTCAAGAACAGTTAATGTCTAACAGTATTACGAATTAGCAAGATCAAATCATCACTATACTGACCTTTGCGATGCTGATATCGCTGAAGGCCGTTGTATGCAAATATTTGAAAATGCAAATTGATTCAAGTGCATTTGTAATGTCGTTTTGCAACTGAATTACATTGCAGTAAAATGACAATGCTAGTATTTTGTCCATGTATTGTGATCTTAGAGTCTACACAGCAAGTCGATGTCTCTCGGCAACTACAGATTAATTTCAGTTTAACGTTTGAAAAAGGCTCCTTTTTGGGCCCTAGTAGGAACATTACTAATGGAATTGTGGAAGCTCTAGGCTAAGGTTTGGGAGGAGGACCATGTCGAACCTTGCAGAAGCAAACTTTCTAACATTCCATAAATATCCATCTTTAACTTTTACAATTCATCGCCATTCTAACTTAAAGCAGAAGCTGCTCTAAAACCCCTGCCTAAGGCGTGTCTTTCGTTCTAGAACTACAGTAGCATTCCACCCTTTGGGCACCCCTGGTCAAATCACATCTTTTTTTTGATTTCTAAGTAGAAAGAGTAAGACTTTCCTGTAGCAGGCTAGAAGTCTTTCTATTCTCAATTTAGAACCCACACACACACTTCCGTGCAGATCAGTACTTCAGAAATCTTTACAGGATGTCTAAGAACTATTCAAAGATCGTCAATAATATTCAAGTCCATTTCAAAACCTTAAATTTTGATTTCTTGAAGTATTTCAAGGTTGATTTTGATGTTTATTCTGGATCACTGTTCTCTGTAATATCCAGCCTCTATTCTTCTGTAGTTTCTTTACTGACTGTGGAGCATTAACATCCAAGATTTGTTGATATTCTTTGAAATCCTTTCCTCCCCCTATGCTTTCCCTTGTCACTGGTTGTAACATAAACCCAAAGCACGATCGCAAGGTGTTCTTTTACCGAAGAGCCCTTTTTTCTCCTCCTAATAACAGTTACATGTTGTGAAACTATATTTTTGTCATATCGCCCTTCAACTCTATGTATGTTGGGTCAAACAACAAAATGATTTATAGATCTAAATGTTGAACAGTATCTAATTAAGAGAAATGCACAAACACACTATTTTCAACTTCAAAGCACTCACCACGGAAGCAAACAATGGGGTTTAAACTCTACAGTGGGTTTCAGCTGCCAAACTGGGCAGCGTATTGTTGAGAGTTCATTGTGGCTCAGGAATTTTCTACACCGGAAAACCAGGAAACACTACAATGTTTCAGCCCACTGTGCAGGAAGTGTGTTTTCTGACCCTGCGAATGTGTGTGGTGTTCTTTGTGAGTGTGAGAACGAACACACTTCTTCATTGCAGTGCAAGAGGCATGAAAACATCTTTTTTTTTTTTCTTCCAAGGTATATTTCTTCTTGCAAGTGTGTATGTGTATGTGAGAAAGAGAGGGAGAATGTGGAAGCAATTTTTGAAAACCTGTCTGGCATTAGTTACAGGCTGAGATTGCACATATGTGCAATTGTGTGTGTGTGTGTGTGTGTGTGTGTGTGTGTGTGTGTGTTTGAAAAACATATGCTATTGCAGCTGTTGGATTCTTATTTGTCTCTCATTTTGCCATTGCAACGTTATGAAATACAGACTTTTTTGAAACTGCTGGATAAGTTTTATAGCAGTAATGATACTGCTGGGAGTTAAAGGTCTTTAGTCAGAGAAAGCATTATAAATAAATGACATGTAAAATGTTACACATTTGAGATTTTTCAGACCATGCTACAAATCTGCTAATGGTTTGTGCCACCGCAATCCTTATTCTGGCACTAAAAAGTGACCGTGCAGATTTTCTATTTAGATGCAGTGGGTCTTTAGCACCATAATAAGACCGAAGTGGTGGTCTTTGTGTCTCTGGTAACTTTAAGGGACCTTTAAAGTCAGTAAAGAGAGTTTTCGTTGGTGCCTAAAGATTCAAGGTGTATAGATAATGGAGTTCCAACTGCTCAGCATTCAGCACCACCAGTATACTGATCACTGCCTGATCCTCTGGAATCATCTGCACCTGTTTCTTCACTGGTTCAGGACTTGAGTTTTGTTATGATTGAATGATTCATACGTAGCTCACTGTGGGGCTTAACAAGCAAAAAACATTCCTGTAAAACTGGCTAGGTTCAGGCACTGGACTGGAAATGAGGCAATGAGAATTATTCCTCAATTTGAAGAAATGGTTCAAACGAAAGTTCAAGACTTACACAGTGTGTGTGTATGTATGTGTAATATATA
>JBBJLS010070555.1:0-11816 GCA_037577275.1 Bryconaethiops microstoma
GTGTGTGTGTGTGTGTGTGTGTGTGTGTGTGTGTGTGTGTGTGTGTGTGTGTGTGTGTGTGTGTGTGTGTGAGCTGATCTGACTGAAACCAAATGCTTCTGAAGGAACATGACTGTCTGTGTGTCATTGAGGGGAAGCTGCCTTTTATGTTTGAGACCCGCTGAAGCTTCAACTAACTATTTAATACTTTTATTTACTTCACTCATGGCTCACAAAGGAAACTAAAATCCATTTCATCCACTATGAAACTTTCATTAATATTATCTTTTTGCTTTCAGTGTTGTGGAATATCACAGCATATTCCACCACCTGACTTTTGAGCCTCTGCTGCCTGTGTGTTATATTAGGTAACATGCAGCAATTTCATTCACAGCAGGTGCCTGTTTAATTTTCTACTTCTTGTAGTTCTAATCAGCCGTAGATACATCGTCACTGAAAATGGTAAAACAAAACATATGTACTGTTTAAACTAAGGAAATGAGCAGCTATGTACTGTTTATGTGAAGGTAAATGAGATTTGACTGCATGTCTATGTAGTCATATGCAAAAGTTTGGATGTCCCTTATCAAATTACATGCTTTGTTCATTTTCTAAGTGACAATAAGTACACATCAACTTTAAAAATGACTTAAGTGTGTAATTTTCTCTCATTTTAGTGTACAGGGAACAGACATATTATGTTTTATTTTTGTTTTTGCACAGACATTTTATGTCTTATTTTTTCCCAGTATGTTAAATCAGTAAATGGGCATTACATTTACAGAAGTATGTTCTCTGTAGATGACGCATATTTGTTTTCAAAAGAAAAACACATACAAGGCACCTAAACTTTTGCTTACGACTGTATGTAGACTGTGTGTATGTTCAGAGTGTATTCATGTGACATAGGCTGTTAGACAGGCATCAGTTGTCATAGCCCTGGCTGATGTGATGCTTCTGACATCGAAATGGACAGAAGCTCCCTTTACGATTGCTGAACTTGATGTAATAAGTTTATTATAAGTAGGGGTGTCGCGCGATTAAAAAAATTAACCTAATTAATAACACACTCTGTAATTAATTAATCTAGTTTAATCGCACACATTTTGCTGTAAAAGTATTTAAAATTTTTTTATGAATTTTGGCATATGAGTGAATGAATAATCAACATTACAGACTTTCATCGTCTCTTTTATTTCGTCTCTATATGGTGCAGTTTAAGACAATGTACATACAAGCACTGGTGTTCTGATGATTTATGCTGCTTTGTTGAAAAATGCCTTCATAGCGCAAATCGAGAGTCTATCGATACATGCTACCCTGCCAAAAAATGATCCCTTTACATTTATACAGTTCATACAGTTTATAGTCAGTTTATAACACTGATATGAGAAATAGGCAAATAATATGCATAATCAGAGAAAAATATATTTTCTTTAAACGAGAAGAACCCAGATAGATTGATGGATTTTAGAGGTGCCGAGAGTCCGTTTATACAGTCAGAGAAATGCTACCGTGAAGCAGGACACAGGCTACTTCAGATCGTGCCATGCTTACAGCTTGTGGTGCTTCTGGACAGTGCTGATGTTTCCTAGCCTTCTGCAAGTTGAAGAAAAAGGGCATTTTAGAGTCACAATCGGAAAACTTTATTAATTCTAGAGGAAATTGCTTATGAAATGACTGCAACGTCTAAGACTCCGGAGTAGCGACATACACTCATATGCCCTTGAACTGTGCACTGAAGATGGCGCGCAGGAGCAAACAAGTACATGTACAAAGTAACAGTTAAAAGAGCTTTTAAGATATTAATTACAGTAAACCAGTGACCAGAACACAAGATAGCACAGATAAAGCAGTGTCCAACACAAGATAGCACAGATAAAGCAGTGTCCAACACAAGATAGCACAGATAAAGCAGCTTCCCTAACACTAGATAGCACAGATTTATGAGCGTGGCACTGAATCCCAAGACTGTGGAATTGCACATGCGCAGAAGGGCACGGTAGCACATCTCGATGAGGAGCGTGTTTCGACAGAACACGGACTGGGTTTAAAGTCACGTGGTGCGATTAATCAACGTTCGTTTTTTTTTATGCATTATTTTCTTCTGTGATTAATTAATTGAAATTAAGGCATTAATTTGACACCCCTAATTATAAGTTTATACAGGTTTACGTCAATAGTCATAAGGGGCTTATGTAGGCAATATACAGAAGCTGAGGCATTAAGAACAGGGTCACACTGTCTTGGCGAAGGCCAGTTTTCCACTGGATGAATGGAATTAATGATACTGGTCTTGTAATTCTTGTAGGGAGTTGCTGGCAATGATGGTGAACCCGGAAAAGAGGGCCCACAAGGCGAGAGGGTACATTGTACATGACAGCTGAATCCTTGACTAATTCACATTAACTGTGGTTTGAATTTGAAGTTTCTGTAAGAAACTTTACAATGTCATTATGGTTTAATTGACAGGGTGAAACAGGGCTGCCTGGACTGGCAGGACCAAAGGTAATACCTGAACCCCATTCGTTGCTGTTAATTTGGTACCGTTAGCATATTGTATAGGAAAGTAATTTCTGTAGTTTTGTCTTGATGTAATACACACTGAAAATACTTCATAGACAATACAAATCAGTTCTGTCCGATGCTGTTTGCAGGGTGACGCAGGCCAGCCAGGTGTCCCAGGGCTGCCAGGGCCTGTAGGACCAGAAGGCCCAAAGGGGCAGCTGGGCCCTCCCGGACCACCTGGGCCTCCAGGGCCGCCTGCACGCTTCAGTTTTATCGCACTGGTAAGTTTTAGATTGGGACTACGCCGAAAAATCACACGGCTAGGGGCAACCATTATTTCTATTTTTTTTTAATACTGCTTAAGTGGCCAAACGAAACAGACACTTCAAAAACACAACATTTATCACTCAAGACAGCTCATTTATCTTTCTGTGTTGAGTGTTCCTCCATCTTCTGAACTTTAAAAAAAAAATAGCAGGAAACTTTTTTGGTTGGTCACACAAACAATCTCAAAATTATATGTAATCTTGCCAAACCCAAAATCATATCTGATGATTAATGAACCCATCATAGCTAAAGACAAAGTAAAGTGCAATAATGTGTGTGCATGTTTGTGTTTCTGCAGGATTCTGAGGGTTCAGGCATGGGTGGAGGCAGTGGGTTTGGGCCCACACTCCCTAGAGGCCCACCGGTGAGTGCATTTGCTGTAGCTGGATGATCTCTTTATTTTTCTCTGGGGTGACTGACAATTTATGGAGATTGTTTTCAGTTACAAAGACTGTTTCAAATCTTATCTCTCCTCCCCTGCAGGGTCTTCCAGGTCTTCCTGGCCCTCCAGGACCACAAGTGGGTTTATTGTATTTTATTATACTACTTTATTATACTATACTAATTACTATCATTTTATTCATATATACAATAGCATGAATAAATTTAGAACTTATCCTGAAAATGTGCAAATACTGCATGCTATCACTTTTACATCGTTACGATGCATTACGATGATTTGGACATTGTATTTTCCAGGGAAAAAGTGGTGAGAATGGTCTTCCAGGTACTTCAGTTAAGGTTGGTCTCTGCCTTTGTGACTTTGCATAAAATTCACTTATACAAACGCACATACGGCAACAAAGCATATCTACGGTAGTGAAAATGTTCACAACATTCAGAAAAAAATATATTTGGACCATTTGGAATCACTGTTTCCAATGATAAAATGGTTTTGTAGGCTGGTCTAGTGTATTGGGTAATATTGTTGTCGTCTCAGCTGGGTGACATTCCACACTACATCAGTAAGATTTCTCCTAACATTCAGCTACATCTGTGATACACAAAAATTGTTAGCCGCTTTAGATAAAAACAGCTGCCCAATTTTGCTATGACGTGACTGTTTGATGTGTACAGAGTGATAAACTATAGATGGGTCTATAATGATTCTATAAGGTGTGGGTGAACATAAAGACTGTTTTTTTTTTTAATGTTATAATAAAATTAATTTTCCAAATGCCTCTTCTTTAAAAACTGGTGATCAAATCTTCAGACAGATCACTTATTAAGACATTGTTATAAAGAGATAATTACAGTATATTATTTATCATTTACTACATTTGTGATGTTCCCCAAAACATATCAATAGTACTGCAAGGCACACCGTACAAATGATTAAATAAAATACATAATATTAAATGATATGTATTTATATAAAAATAATTTCATAAATATTATGGAATAAAAGAGCAATTATTATAAATTAATAACAATGAATTAAGTAAGAGTGTAGGTAACAATACAGGGTAATACAGAGGCATATTTGTAGTTAGGAGCCATGGAAAATCCATCTGTAAAATCTGTAGATGTTCTCAGGATATTCTCAGATTTAATTTGTTAAGTTGTGGTGGGTTTTTGTTGTGCAGGATGGGCCTCAACAGAACATTTTAATGTAAAATTGGTACATCAGTATAGTTATTCATTTCTGTATGTGGTCAGATGATGACATATTTCCTGCAAAATGGAGTAAGTATGGAAACCCACTGCCTTGTTCCGTTTTGTATTCAGGTCTCAAGACCATCAGTGACTTACACAACTTTGATAAATCTGATTTATATTTGGTTCCTTTTCATGTTCTGACGTACGCTGTGTTTGCGTTTGATCGTATTTGATGAATGAGGCCCACTGTTCCCCTTTCCTGGTTGCCAGAGGAAGCCTGCTGTTCCCGCCCATTTGCTTCCCATTAGGACTTAATTTACCAAATAATCTCTCCGCAACACATCTGTTGGGGTCAATAGAACTCACCACACCCATTTAAATCTCCATTTACGTACCTAATGCACTTTTCTCTATGTAAGAGCATGCTGTATCTGGTCCACATCGCTTTAGGCCTGAAAGTTGTGTTGATAGTCGTAATGTAATTGCAAAGATTACATATTTCAGTTGTTTCTAATAGATAAATAACATTTGTCTATAATTATCGCTAAAGCATCCCAGAAACGAGAGGAGTTTTAGATTTTACACTGACAACACACAGATGTGGCACTATTTTGGGGGTAGTTTCCTTTACACACGTCATTGTGACTCGGTATTTTGTCAGAATATTTTCCTTATACAGTTGCCTGCCATTTTAAATAATTGGCCTCATATTTACCCTATGTTACAACTTTTATGCCCATTATGCAAACGCGGGATGTGTTTTTGAAATGGCGTTATTCTCCCTTCACTCCTGTAGGGGGAGCCTGGGTCCCAAGGAGCTGAGGGGTTTCCTGGACCACCTGGACTTCCAGGAAGAAATGTCAGTATTTCGTGAACTTTTCAAACCCCCAGACTGAAGGAGTGTTTCTTCTCTCCACCTTCATGTAGCTGTATGAATGCAAGCCAGAAGATGTTGGAAATGCTCATAGTGTCACAATACGTTGTTATAACATCATTATAAGCAGGGATGCAGGGAGGTGTTTTAGGTTGGGGTGCTGAAATATTAAGTAAGATATATGTAGAGAAATCATGCAAAAATGTCATTATGTGCTGTAATGTGGCACGAGACGAAGGTCTAAACATATATTACCAATCGAACGTATTTGCACACCTCAGGTTTTGACCACTTATCCATTTATTTCATAAACTGCAGATTTTTATTCTTGTAAAACACTGGGAAGCTGTTGAGTGAACAACTATAAATGAAAATATGTCAAAAGCTTCCTTTATAAAACGTGAAGGATATGTAACAGTGCTGGTAACTGGTTGTGTGGTGATAATGAGTCAAATTCTAGACTGTCCATTAACTTTAAATACACTTGTTAACTGTTTCATCACCTAATAGCTCATTAAATGTCTAATACCTTTCTGATGATCCACATCATAATTATAATTACATTATATGGCTTTTAAAGGTCAGTAAAGATGAGTAAAAATGTGACATCTTTGGGCTAATAATAAAATGGTAGTACTAAAATGGTGAATAAACTGTAAATGTATACATTGGCAAAGAATATTGAGTGCATTTTTAGTAGATATTAAATGAGTATGTATTGAATGAGAACATTCAAATGTAGAAAATCTCAGTGTGTGCTGAAACATTTGACTGGAAGTGATGTGAAATACATGCTGATGTACACCATTGTATCTCTTTTAGTTCTCTAGTTTTGAATGACTGTCATGCAACTGACCAAACAGATTGCAGACATTTGACTTAGTAGCATCAAGCTAAGATTCAGCACTCAAATACACACCAAAGGATGATGAGATAAAATATCTGGAATAAAACAATGCGTTTAAAACATGGTACATTGTTAAATAGACTTTTTAAGAACTAGCCAACAACCCTATCTAAATTTCCCTTGTTTCAACCTGCTTGTGGTTTAATCCAGCATTTTCATCTGCCACACAGATATTCTATACCAAATATGCTTCTATTTTCTGTCTGTGCCTTTTGGTTTTTCTTCAGGGACAGAAAGGAGAGAAAGGGGATGTGGGACAGAAGGTGTGTACCTGAACACTCACACAGCCTTAATCTTTTTGTCCATTGATGCTATTGGAAGAACGTTAGTGTGCGAAGCTAAATGTGTGTGTGGTGTTTGTGTTGGGATGCAGGGAGAGAAAGGCCAGGATGGACTCAGTCTCCCCGGTCCACCAGGGCCACCTGGACCACCAGGGTCTGTCGTCAACCTCCAGGATGTGAGTTAGATCATGTTAACAGTTCTATCAGGAGTATAAATCCCTGAGCTGCTAGTGTGGGTTTGCTCTCTTTCGGTGATGCACACAAAAGGAGAGAGTTCCCCTGCTGGAGAGAGTTCATAGTGCTGAACACTGCTTTATAATGACCTACAGATACCCTGTTTATCCTTCAAAATGTCATAATTATTAGTTAGTTAGTTTATTTGATTTTTTTAGCCTAATAATCCGTTGTAACCATGACAGCCTTCCCTACTCAGCTTCTTTTGGTTTATTACTTTTGAAAACTTTCCAAGAATTTTATTTAGGCCAAAATTACACATTATTGAATATTATTACAATCCATTCCAGCACTCAAGTACCCATCTTCAGATCTATGCATGCAGCTGTTCAGTTGAATTCATTATGTCCTTTATGTCCATTGTGCCCATTATGTCTGTTTACTAGTTAATGCTGAACGATACAGATGGGTTCTTCAACTTCTCTGGCACTTTTGATCCTCAAGGGCCAATGGTGAGTAGATTTATGTCTTATAAAGTATTCAGGTCTTCAGTTTTAGGTTTATGCTACTTACGTCTGATGTGATATAGTAATCTAATTCAAGATTACAGACTTCCAGTTCTGCTATCTGTTATGCTGGAATGTATATATTTTCTAAACCACGTTATAATTAAGGCTAATTTCCCTCGGCTTTCCTCAATGAGTCCCTTCCACTTCCAGCCATACATGCATACAGTCCCTTCCAGAATTAATGGCACCGCTGCTAAAGATAATTGAAAAAGCTTATAAAAAAATTAATTATTATCATTAATATTATTTATTGAGTGAAAATGAGGGGAAAAAATCGTACCTTTATTTGAGACCAGAGAATTGAGCAACCACTGGTGGAAAATAAAATGTTAAATTTTTTTTTAAAAAGCTTGTTGTAATGGGAGCATACAGAATCTATATATTGTCTTTATTTGCAGAGGAAAGACATTTGATGAACATTAAGAGGAATTTCCGTCAGCCTTTTTCAGTCATGTGAAAGAAGGGTACCAATAATTACAGATTTTGTCAGCTTTTAAAGACAACGCTCACCTTGTAAAAGTCAAAGTTGGATCTGGAACTCTGCAGTGATTGTGTGTGATGCTGCATGAATAAAGCTCACATTTCCATGAAATCTTGTTCTTAAAGATCTCATTGCATTAGTGATGCTTTTTTTCCCACAGAGCTTAGCTGCATAGATCATAAAAGAGAGGGGAAAAGTGGATATAAGCATTACAACTAATCAGTTAGAACTGTTCAGATTGGTAGGATGTAGAGGCCTTGAAATATCAGTGACTGACATATTTTCTACTGATAAAAATTAATATTTGTGCTCACACACCATTCTAATCCATTCTATTTCAAGACACTTGTAAAAAAAAACAAAAAACTGATGGGTGACCAGCCTAACAATACCTTATTGTGTAACATTAAGACGAACAAAATAAATATTCCAGAACAGGTTCTTTGAGAGATGCCATAGAAGAACCACTTTAGGTTGCCTACATAATTTTTTAGTTGGTTCTTGTGAAAACCAATTATCTAATTAGATGTTTGAATGTAATGAACCTTTTTAAAGCTGAAAGAAACTCCAAATAATGTAAATGTTTGAGGAAGAACTCGTTCACATTATTCATATTATGGGGATATTCTTCGAGGCGTTAAGAGAGAGTTCATGATCACAAATCTCACTATCAGAAAAGTGGTTCTTCATTGATAGGGGTGCTCAGCCTTATCTGTAAAGGGACGGTGTGGCTACAGGCTTTCTGTCCACACCAGCAGGAGCTCACCTGATTACACGTGTTTAATCATTTGGTCTCAGTCTTCAAACAACTGATCTTGTGAGTTCCTGCTTTGCAGGAATGAAAACTTGTGGCCTCACTGGTGTTTTGTGGATAAGACTGAACACCCCAGTTCTGTAGCATCACTCAAGAAAACTTTGTGGCACCAAAGCATCAGGTTAACGTAGTATTGTTTTTTTTTCTGACTTCTTTGCTTACAGGCTCCCATTCCTTGCTTAGGATGTGACCTCTTTTCTGCATTTATTACTGTTGTATATATGAAAACGCAGTATATAGCCACTCTCATCTCTTCACAGTTCAGTTCAGAACTCCAATAGGAGATCAGATAGAAAGGCCGGATAACCAGTAAACATGCCCCCTGATTGAAAATAATAAACCCAACATGGCTTTATATTGAAACAGAAACAGATGCTGCATTGTTTGTTTGTACTTTTCTGCCCAATTACAGTATTTATGCAAAACAACAATGGAATGGAATGAGACAGTAAAGTTCAGAGATCTAAAATTATCCAGTGGAAAATCTTGGGGGGAACAAAAGAACTTGGTTACGGTATTACATACAGTAATACTACACCGCAAAAAAATCCTGGATTGCTTTCTCATGTTACTCATTCATTTGAAGGAGCTTACTAACGGGTCACAATCTAACCATTACAGGAAGGCTTTTTGGGATTTGTATTTTAACACTTTTATGAGTTATCTGTTACCATGGATCTCAGTCTCCCAGTGATAAGATCTGATTATCATTCTTGAGGAAAGAGTTCAATGCATCATGCGTGGCAAATTTCACCACGGTCCACAGTTCAGTTATTTGAATGTCTTTAGGGTGAAAATACCAACTGCAGAAACTAAAGGAGAAGTGGAATGTAAACAAAAAATAATATACTAGGTTTTGTTGTAAAAATGAAAAATTGCCCTGGAGGTTTTGTTTTGAGCACACACATTCAATTTTATTAGAACACATTATAATGTTCTGAAAACAATACATTTGAACCGGCACCTTCTGATTCATTTTTACACCGTTATATGTTCTGAATTCACTGGCAGTTGTTAGTAAACCTTATTGGTAACTTTTTTTATGCTTTCTTTCATGTTGTGTTCTTTTTAGGGACCAAGAGGTCCTAAGGGTGACCCTGGAATCCCAGGAGTGCAGGGACCCCCAGGAATAAAGGTAAGAGTGATGTATGCTGCATAGGAAAGCTATCCTAGGAGGTGTATGGCACTGATGCACATATTAAACCACATTGGATCCCTTTGGAAATTCAAAACTTTTGACCTCAGTGACTTCGAAACTGCTTTTGTGGCGTGTTCCACTATCAATATGTGCGTCATAATCCCACTCTCCTGAGAATGTCATAATCTCAGTCTAAACCTGTTAGATTCTAATCAGTGATGAGTGTGCGAAATGAACCACTCTGTTCAAGATTAAAGAGCACCTCCATATTGAGCTGCTGGCGCGGGCAAAGCATTGATGTGTAAGAACTTAATGACTACCAGACAGGCCCTCTGTGAAAACACACACACACTCTCTCACACACACACACACATACACACACTATACACCAGCAAACTCAGTCCAGACCAAAAACAAGAATGAAACTGTTATCCGATTGTAACCCCCTTTTAAAGGGCCTAGAGGGCTTCTCTGACACATGGTTTGTATTAACCTGCACGTGTGTGTGTGTGTGTGTGTGTGTTTGTGTGTGCGTAGCCTCACGTATGTTTACTGTGTGTTTGCTCAGGTTGCAGTAGACTCTTAAACTGTATGTTACCTTGTCTGTTTGCATTCAACATACATGATCCCAGCCATTATATGTGCTTATTTTAACCCAGTTACATGTGCATGCATGTTTATCTGTGTGGGGATGTGTGTATAGGGTGAGAAAGGAGAACCAGGCATCACCATTGCTGGATCTCTGCTGTCTGGAGTGACGGGGCCACAGGGGCCAAAAGGAATCAAGGTGACTCCTGTCTACGTCAAAGCACACACACATGTTAACTTTAGATTCACTTCGACTCTAGCAGGAATGACTGCTGCATTTGGCCTATAACTGAAGAGGACGTGCACCATGGATGCATGCAGGATTATTGGTGGTTTATTGCATTATAAAGACCTGACTCTCACTCTCTGTCTCTCTCTCTGTCTCTCTCTCTCTGTCTCTCTCTCTCTGTCTCTCTGTCTCTCTCTCTCTGTCTCTCTCTCTCTGTCTCTCTCTCTCTGTCTCTCTCTCTCTGTCTGTCTCTCTCTCTGTCTCTCTCTCTCTCTCTCTCTCTCTCTCCCTCTCTCCCTCAGTGTTTCAGGAGGAAGTGTTGTGTCTGTTTACACATGGAGGATATTAATCATGTCTGTATTAAACTGGAACATTATTTCTCACTTCCGCGCTGCGCTGGAGCGTCACTCATCATGTCTGACTCTGTTACTGTTTCAGCACTTAAATAGCTCCTTAAATATCTAACACTCGTCTGGAGATCAAATTATAATTATAGTTATATTAGGTGGCTTGTAGTAGGTCAGTAGTGATGGAAAAAAAATGGCATTTTTTGTGTAATAAAAGAACTGAAATGGTGAAAATACTGTAAGTTTATTTATCAAAGAATATTGAGCGTATTTTTAGTACATATTAAGTGAGTAACATGCAAATGTAGTAGTGTGTGACTCAGTTATGTAAACTGGGAGGGGGAGGGGGGGCGAAAGCAGCTGCATATCTGTTTATAGGCCACAGTGACCTTATCAAAATCATCTCCATAGACGGCCAGTGGATCCTCACCAGCCAGTCTGCAGCTGACAGGGTGTTTGTATAATGGTTTTGGTGCAGAATGGAGAGGAGTGGGGGCCGGTGGGGCAGCTGAGAGGTTGCACACCTCTGTTTATTGTGTCTGTTTATTGTCCTCCTCTCTTTCTGCTGTTTTCTGCATGAACTGGCTCTTCTGGCTGTAAACGCTGAGTCAGCAAAACACTGAGGAACTGCTCTGCTGCCCTCTAGTGAATCAATGAGAATTTTTATATTGATCCCGAAGGAAATCGCTGCACAGACACACAGAGACAAGAACAATATAAAAAATAATATTTAAGTAAAATCCAATAAAAACTCTGCAGAAAATAGACTATGATATAGACACACATGCCGGGGACTCATTTGTAAAGACACAATGAAGATTTTACAGTTTTAAGCTTTGCCCATATTATAGATGACCGAGACACTATGAGACAGTCATGTGCAAAAGTTTGGAGCCCCTCATTTCTTCATATTTTCCTTCTAGAGATCCAGACTTTCTTGTATGTTAATGTGTTCTTGAGGAACAGTTCTCCAGGCTTCCTGAAGGACTTTCAAAGTTCTC
>JBBJLS010070556.1:0-11816 GCA_037577275.1 Bryconaethiops microstoma
TAGATAGATAGATAGATAGATAGATAGATAGACAGACAGACAGACAGACAGACAGACAGACAGACAGACAGATGGATAGAGAGATCCCAAAGAATCCCAAAGAATCACAACTAATGAATTGCAGAAAAAAGTGATTTTATTATTTGTTTATTTGGCGATTTAGGACTAATTAGACCTCAGTATTAAAATAAATACTTATCTATATCTATATTTATATCTATCTATCTATCTATCTATCTATCTATATATATATATATATAAACCACATTAAATCTTTACATCCTCATCAGATTTCTCTCTAAATGTTCTGCATGGTCCAGCACACATGACACTTCCCATCATGTGATTTCACAAGGCAGCAGTGAGACGCCAAGAATGTGAAAAAAATATACAGTAGCCCCTTGTGTTCTCATAAGGAGGCGATCCAGACAGGTCTCTCATTAAAATGCTAACGCATGCGGAAGCTGAGCGGCTGATTGGGGGACAGAGCGTGTGCATTCATAACAAGGAGAATCAGAAGAATCAGAAGAGTCGGACCTGGATAAAGTGGGCCAAGGCTGGCCTACATTCATTTTCCCGCTTTTTTACCAAGACAACAGTTCAGCATCCCCATCTGAGGCGACACATATATATGCATTAAGACGCAGCAGCTCATTAGAATAAACCCAAAATGAAGACAATGAGGAACAGTGGGCTGCGCCTGCTGGCGACACAAAGCTTTCTGTGCTTATTTCTTTTTTTTTGTCTCTCTTGGGTCACAGCGCAGAAGAGCTGGAGGAATGGTCGGCCGTCAGAAGGACTTAGCTAAGACACTAATCAGGGCAAAGGAGAGGCGGAGGAATAACGAAAGAGGGAGCAAACAGATGAAACGCCTGACAGCAAGTGGGCTGAAGGCCTACTAGACGACTGGAGCATCAAATAAAACTTTTAGGACAAATTTCTAAATATGCTTCACAATGTGTCTCCATTAAAACCATGTAGGAAAAAAAAAGACAAAAACGATGACGACGACGATGATGATGATGATTATGATGATGGTAATGATGATCTTGATGGTGATGATGATGATGATGATGATGATGATGATGATGATGATGATGGTGATTATGTTGATGACACTGATGATGATGATCATGGTGATGGTGATGATGATGATGATGATCATGATGATGATGAAGGTGATGATGATGATCATGGTGATGATGTTGATGACACTGATGATGGTGATGCTGGTGATGATGATGATCATGGTGATGGTGATGATGATGATGATGATGATGATGATGATGATGCTGGTGATGCTGGTGATGATGATGATGATGATGATGATGATGATGATGATGATGATGATGGTGGTGGTGGTGGTGATGGTGATGATGATGATGATGATGGTGATGATGATGATGATGATGATGATGATGATGATGATGATGATGATGATGATGATGATGATTATAGTAGGAGATGATTTTTAACTCTGTGTTTATGTTGTTTACAGACCATACATTTGAAATATATTTTTGGTCATATTTTGTTTTTTTTGGTCAAACCTGCCAACCCAAATTAATCACAACTGTCTGCACTAAAGTCCAGAGTGAGCTCTGGGGTGGGGGCAGTTCCTTCTCACGTTGGGCCCTCTCCTCGCTTTTGGGTTTTATTATTTTAAATAATGACAGATAATTACTTTGCACCTTTCCAGAGTGTCAGCTGGCCTCACCCCACTGCTTCCATTACACACTCGCTCCACCCATTCCAAGGTCATCAGGGGTCGTCAAAGCACACCTCAAAGACGTCTGAGCGAGACGGGCCTCTTTCTGAAGACGTCACAGAACCCATTACAGACACTTTGAAATATGTCCTGACATCATCCAGAGCAGCACGGAGATGCTTCACTGCTGGATTAGAGCTGGAAGGATTAAGAGCTGACAAACAACGCGACTCGTGCAGGACTCAGGACAACAGCTGGAGTCCAGAGAAGAGAGTCTGAGTCTCGCTGAACCTCACGAACATCATTATGTAGCTTTAAAGTGACAGTTCAGTGAAGAATCAAGTGGACATAATTACCCCGATGGTTGAAAGTCTGCCAAGACTCGTTCAGAATCTGAAGAGGTAAAACGGGAAACACACCGTCATCTATGAACATTCAGACCTCAGGAAGACTACTGTGTTTAGCACTGCATGCCCAAAAAGTATCCAGACAGTCCTTATATTGAGCTACTTAAACAAATAACTCCACCCATTCTCCCAAGTGCTCCCGTAAATCAGTGTAAACAATCATTTAGAGTGTGTGAAACGATTCGTTGTAGAGACTCTGATTTCTTTACAGTGGAGGTGAATGGAACCAGATGTGATTCATCCTTCAAACCATACCTTGAGGACTCTTTGAAAACTCTTTGAGAACTCTTTGAGAGATCGTTGAGAACTCTTTGAGAGCTCATTGAAAACATGTTGAGAACTCTTTGAGAACTCTGAGAGTTCATTGAAAACATGTTGAGAACTCTTTGAGAACTCTTTGAGAGCTCGTTGAGAACTCTTTGAGAGCTCATTATAAACACGTTGAGAACTCTTTGAGAACTCTCCGAGAGCTCGTTGAGGACTCTTTGAGAGCTTGTTGAGGACTCTTTGAGAGCTCATTGAAAACATGTTGAGAACTCTTTGAGAACTCTTTGAGAGCTTGTTGAGAACTCTTTGAGAACTCTTTGAGAGCTCATAGAGAACTCTTTGAGAACTCTTTGAGAGCTCATAGAGAACTCTTTGAGAACTCTTTGTGAGCTCTTTGAGAACTCTTTGAGAGCTTGTTGAGAACTCTTTGAGAACTTTTTGAGAGCTTGTAGAGAACTCTTTGAGAACTCTTTGAGAGCTTGTTGAGAACTCTTTGAGAACTCTTTGAGAACTCTTTGTGAGCTCTTTGAGGTTGTTGTTGTGGGAGCAGTAGGCGTTCCTGTATAAAGCGACCCTGGACTGGGACTGAGATTAAGTTTGAAAGTGTTTACTGAACCGGTGCAGGTCACATGAGTACTTGGTTTGAACATCCCTTTTCTAATCAACATCCCATAAACTGGCGATCTTCGGCCCATTTATGTACAGCCAAGAGCCAAACAGCTTCTCATGTACAGTATAAGCTAAATGCCTGCCAGCCATCTGAACGGCTGACGAAGATCTCAGACCTGCCAAAACAAATGCAGCACTCAGGGAGACATCATGAGCGATCAGGGCCTGGCGACGCTTTCTGAAAATCCAATCAAGTCCATCTGGACTCATGTGAGGGGATCAGGGGATGTTGTGAAATCGTCCAATGTTGTGGGTGTTCCTTTTGTTCCACAGTCGGTCTCGCCATGTTCACTCAGCGCTGTGATAAAAAATGTTTTCGGCTAATCAGCCACTCCTGAAGATAATGAGGAAAGCAAAGACCCTCTTTTTAGTACCGAGCAGGAGCTCCCAGTCCAGGGACCCTCAAAGGGACTGCTACCCCCAAAAATCACAAGCCGAGCTTGGTGAGCTTCTTTCTGGAGCTACGAGGCAAATATAGCTTAACAGTAATGGAATCTTATACCCCGCCAATAAGCATGGTGGATGTTTAGATCATCACACGTGTCTCAAAGATTGACGGTTAAGTTTGCTTCCCATTTACCAGCTTCTAAATGGAATTTTTCCACTCCATCTTGAGTGGTACACCAATTTATTAACATTTAGAACTCACAAATAAACCACAAATAAAAATGTGAAACAGTCTGAAACAGGTTTTTGCACGACTACACACTCGCCGTTTGCCGCTCTTTCACTCGGCGCGCTGAAAGTTCTCACGGGTTCAAATATCTTGTGTTTTTTCTGTTTGAATAAAATTAATTAAATAAATTTGTTCATTTTTGTTCTTTATGTTCATTTGCGTGTGACGCCGTTTTTAAACCTCAGTAGTGGTTTTTATTATTACATGTTTTCAAATGACTTTGGTTCTACATGACACAGGAACACCAAACAAAGCTCAGGATGATGCCTGACACCTCGAGAACCAACACACACCGGGGGAACTTGCTGTGCTTCTGGTGTGGATCCATGACATTCGTGTTCTAAAGGTTAATGGGGAGAGGAAGGGCAAAAGCATTAGTGCGGTCAAGTACCGATGTTGGAAAATTGCTGTGAGGATTTGATTGCAGCTTGAGAGCATTATTGAGATCAGAGAACTCCACAGCCAAATGCTAGGGGCTTTATTTTTACAGTGGCGGTGAATGGAACCAGACATCTGCCTCACAGAAAGGTATTGCATAAAATGGTTGTGGTTGCACCGCCTGACATCTAAGACATTGTTCTATCAGTTTTTCCACATAAACCAGAACAGAACATTCCATATAAACACTCAGAGACACGTGGGGTCAATAGTGAATAAAACGAGTGGATTTGTGTTGAAGACGTCTGGTTCCATTTACCTCCACTGTGAAGAAATGGTTTAGGATGTAAATGACTGTTCTGTGTTCTAAACGATTTAAAGCAATGTCACACACGAACCACACAGGTTCTGAAAGATCAGATACCCTACATTAGCATTTTCTCAGAACAGATGTGTAACAGTCTGTTCAGGCCTCATTTGAATATCTGAGAGATGTTCCTTTGAAGTGTTTTCTGCTCTCACCTTGAAGTTCCACACGTCTTTCCACAGAACTGCAACCCCCCCTCCAAAAAACATCAGTCCTCTCCAGCCAGGAAGGATACAGAGGTGGACAGAACAGGGATCCATTCAGGTGTTCTGTTTACATAGCAGTGCACACACACACACACACATCAAAATACCTCCTAATCATTCTGCATACAGTCAAAACCATAGAGGGCCAAATGAATACATGACAACCTCTGAACATTTCCTGTGACCTCATTCTGCCCGTCTGCCTCCGTGCAGGATCGACTGAGGGAAAATTCATGCATTTGTATTGAATAGTTAAACACTTCTATATTCAAGGATTAAACACATCTTTTGTTAAGGTTAAACATCTTTGTATTCCAGAGTTTAACAGCCAGACATTTACAAGGAGTTATGTATTTAAGGGTTAAACACCTCTGTATTAGAGGAATAAACACTCCTGTATTTGTCACGTCTGGGCTGAGCTCGTTTGGGCAGGAGGCACAAAAGCAGACTTCTATGTTTCTTCCTTTGCTTTATTTACAAACTCAAAGTACAAGGCACGGTGGCCAGAAAACACAAAACCAAAGGGAACCCGAACGAACCCAACACCAGGGGCAAAGTGAGAGAGAATCGACAACGGAGGGAAACGCAAACAGGCTTTTATACATGGCACAAAACACCAAACACCTGAACATAATCAGTGCTTCTTCCCTGGCCAGCCAAGAGCTCTTACTAATCTCCCTGGCCAGGGATGAGGCCACACCCCCAGCTAACATAAAAGCCTATCCATTCTTTAGACTGGGGATGTGACAGTATTTAAAGATTAAACACCTCTATTCATGGTTTAACATCCCTTTATTGAAGGGTTAAACATCTTTGCATTTAAGGATCAAACGCCTCTTTAGTTGAGGCGATAAATATCCTTGTATTCAAGCATTAAACACTTGTCAGTGGCCGTCCCTTGTCAGTGGCCACTAGAGGCCACTATTAGTTTAAGTTTGTAAATAGGTATTGTATTATGAAGAAAGTGTGTTTGTGTCTAGTGTCACGTTTTGTCAGCTGTTTGATGTTTTAGTTAAGGAATGGTCTTAGATGATTGGTTTATATCCGAATCTTTTGTGTATTTAAGTTCCAAGAGTTTTGAATTCAGTTGTCAGTCAATCCTCATGCACTCTTATGGACACCCTCACTCTACTCGGTCCTCGTATGTCTTCTATGTTAAGTATGCTTTGTGTTTTAGGCCCTTGTGCCTCTTTATGTTGTGTTTATGTTGGAGTTCATGTTTGTTAGTAAAACCCTGCAAAGGGAATCCTGCATCTGTGCCTCGCTCACCACCGGAGCACCCCCAGACGTGACACACTCTTGTATTTAAAATTAAACACTTCTGTATTGAATGGTTAAACACACCTGTATGTAATGGATAAACGCCTCTGCATTTAAGAGTTAAACACCCATGTATTTAAGGTTAAACACTTCTTTTTAAAAGGTTAAACATCTCTGTATTCAAAGGTTAAACATTTAGACATTTAAAAGGAGTCTTTAGACAAGGAGTCATTTAAGGGTTCAACACCTCTGTATTTAATGGTTAAAGACTTCTGTATTTAATGGTTAAAGACTTCTGTATTTAATGGTTAAAGACTTCTGTATTTAATGGTTAAACACCCATACACTGAATCAGTCGTGTATTTAAGGTGAAGACCTTTACATTTAAGGGTTACATTTCCATACATGTAATAACATAAACCCACGTTTTAGCATTAGTGATCACTCACTTTTCCCAATTTTAAAGGTTGAACACTCACATATGTAAGAGCGCGAGTTTAAAAATCAAGCATTTGTGTACTAAGGGGTTAATCACACTTTGCATAATATGCATACTTGACCTCCTCTTTGCCATTTTACATTTCCATTCATAGTTCCAATTTATGCAGGTTGTGACCCCTCCTGCCCCCCTTTTCCACCCACACACGGAAAAAAAAAGTGCAGCTACACAATCAGAAATGACCTCCAGTGACCACAAACCAGCCTTTCACACAGCGAGGATTCGGGTTCTTAGAGAGTGTCAGCAAAGGGACTACAAGGCCCAAACTGAGTTTTTATTGAAATTCCTTCATTTCAGCTTAAGTGGACCATTTAAGGTGGACTGGATTACTCAAACAGAATTAAATTAAGCCCCCAAAACTGGAAGTAAATGTCAATAAGTGAAGTTAAAGTGAGTAAAAACGACTTGCTGGTGTGATAGAACTGTTTAAAGTCAGTGCTCTGAGGAGGGGGCAGGTGGGAAGTCAGGGTGAACGGGTTCGGAAACAGGCAGGTTGTTGTAGAGCCCACACTGTGTCTCTGTTGCAGGAAAATGTTTGTGGGCCAGCAGGAATGAAGCCTCTGCAAAGTCCAGCACGCACAGCTCCTGCCCACCTCTACAAACTCTCTAGACTCACTCGGTAAAAGAGCACACATTGTTGAACCCGCCAGGAGGGGGAGGCGTGGCAGACAAAAGTGTAAATCTCTGACTTCATCATCACAATTCTTTGGTAAATACTGACTGCTTCGTGATGTCTCAGATTTCATCTTAACTGAAGCACTGAAGCTGCTGGAGATCTCCAAAACCATCTCCTTGATACTAATTTCTTCGAACACTCCTGTGGGATTTCTAATTGTCTGTTAGTGCTAAAATAATGCCAACACATAAGAAGTCTGAAGTCTGTTCTAGACATCTACAGATGTCTTATAAAATTGCAGTGATGGTTAAGGTGGTTCAATTAGCAGCTTGATAACAAGACGATGTCATATTGCATTGAACAATTTATTTTTGCTGGTCACCTCATGTAGCAGTACCACCAGTAACCACTAGATGGCATAACACATAGGTTTCTCTTTAACGTACAGAGTGATCCAACTAAACTGAAATCACCCAAAAGAGACAGGGCTCAATGGAACGAGACTGATGTTGTTGGACGATGATACTGAGAGGTGGGACAAAATTTCTAGAACTGACCCAGCTAGCGTAAAACTGGTAAAGCAGCATAGAAGAATTTGTCCATTCCCATTTGGTGGGGGCACCCGACCACACGAGGAACACGTTAAACTGTTACACCCCCTGTTAGCGGCCACTAGAGGTCGCTGCTGCCCTGCACTAAGGGGCTTTATGTTCATTGGGGGTGTGGTCTCATCTCTGGCAGTGAGGCTGCTCAGCTGCCAGGGATGAGACCGTATCTGTATCAGCTATTTTGTGTTTTGTGTTTGGGTATATAAGCCTGGTTTTTGTATTAGTTCTTTGTCTATTCTCCTTCACATTACCCATAAGGTTTGGTTTCTTTCAGGCTTCTTTGTGTTTGTGTTTCTGGCCATCGTACCCTTTGTTTTCTCTTGTTTTTGAAATAAAGTAAAAATAATGGAAGAAGTCTACGTTTGTGCCTTCTGCCTGGGCGAGTCAAGCCCTCCTGTGACAAGTTCTCACTTTCAAACTAAAGCATCTCCTAAAGTCCTAAAATTAAACATGTATTTCATCCATATTGCACAGATGAAAATGGAATGTGCAGAGTTTGAGTGATGGCACTACACACATGTTCGTGGAGACAAAAGCTCAGAGAACCAGAGAAACAACAAAACTCACTGGAAAATTAACCTGTCACATGACTACACTTTCCTTTTCCACATCTTTTAACACTTTAGTTAGACATAGTATACTGTCTGGATAAGAAAGGAGGATGATGTTGAAGGACTAAACAGGCTAAAAGGAGTGAAATATTTGCTTTATCTTTTACAATACTTTTACATTTTTTCTTCTTTTTCTAGGTATGGATTTTACACTATTCTGATGATGAGAACAGCAATCTATTTCTTATGTTCTGTTAACTCACCATCAGAACAATTTTATGACAACCAGGTTATTATTTTACACTGAATCGTATCTTCGTTTATCTTTGTTTTTACATGTAATGAATCACTGTAAAACTCTTAATCACTTTCAATAAACTTCTGTACTGAGTATGACTAACATACTTCTTCACTGTGATGTTGGATGTTCTTTCTAAAATGTTAAAACCACTTCTGATTTTTTAATGAATTCATTCTAAAAGCATCCCAATCAACATCAAATACAATCATTTCCAAGTCTTAAATTGTATCCAGTATAAGAGATCATTGCCTGTAGATAAATAGCAAAACAAGGATTGACGCACATTCAAATCTGTTGAGTGATGTGTTTTAGTTACAAGCTGGTTTTGCTAGAACAATATAATAGAGGGGGAGGAGGCGGCTTTGAGCACTCTGAATAAGATTCATCAAAACGAGCACCAACTGGCCGCATCCCACTGGATGACCTCCTGGCGGGTGCTTCGCATGGCCGGGGCGGTCTGGGTGGGTCTCATGGGATTCTCCCTTTTGAGTGTCCCAGTCTTTACGCGGGAGCCCCTTTCTGTCCTCGGGGGCGGAGACCCTCACAGTCCTCACCAGGAGCCCCTGTCACATGACTACACTTTGCTGATCTAATTTCTGTTGTGGCCACATGCATACCCCTCATCCCCCTTTAAAGCTAAACTCCACTTCATTTTCTAAAATCTGCCCATAATTAAGTATTTAAGACCCTCTGTTCTGGAGAAACTCAGCAAATTAGAATTGTACTGCAGAATTGTTCAGTGCCAGAATGTAACTGCTGCGCATTAGTAACCATCTAGCAATATCATAGGATCCATCTAGAAACAGCCACAGTTACGGTGGCAAACATTCAATCACATTCTGCATTTTCACGTGGAAATGCAATCTAGGTCTTATTTTTATTACACCGGGAGCCTCTCACTGTCCTCAGGGGAGGAGCCCCTTACCGGGAGCCTCTCACGGTCCTCAGGGGTGGCGCCCCCTACCGGGAGCCCCTCACTGTTCTTGGGGGTGGAGCCCTTCAGCGGGGAGCTCCCCCCTCAGCGGGGAGCTACCCCCTCAGCGGGGAGCCCCCAAAATATAACTTAAACAAGGGTGGCCTTTAGTGGCCACCCGCCATCACTGTCCCCAGGCCTGACACACTGGCATATGTGCTCCATAAAATTAGTCTGTTTGAAGCTCCTGGTACTCAAAGTTGTGGCTTTAAACGAATAAGAAACTGCCATAAAGCCTAGCAGCACATTCTACATGCAGTCATAATGGGTCTTAGGCTGTCAATAAGGTTTATAAACCAATAAATGTCCTGAAGAGATGCAGGTTCTTTGTGGAAAACTGAGCAGGGCAGTGGCATCAGTGCAGGAATGCAGTATGACATCTTTCCTTTTCGTTTACCGTCAAGTATACTTAGTAATATTCTCTATAGGAAGAACCCACAGGTGAAACTTTAAATCACAAGAAGGTTGTACCTGGCTTACAAACCGTGCGGTACAACAGTCTGAGAACACTGGTGAAAGACTCTGATGAGAAGATCAGATCCACCTAAGAGTTGTCTGAACACACGCCTCAGTACAGGAGATGGAGCTTAAAAAAAATCTGACCTACATTTAGTTCATGGTAACCTGGAAACAGTTCTTTTCCATTTTCATTATTTATTTCACATCTACTATTTGTTTAAAAATTATTCAACTTTGTTCATTTCCAGTTTTAAAAGAAAGAAATATTTGAAGCTCAGAAGGATTATTTTAATGCTGGAAGAGCTTGAAAGCTCAAATACCCACGGATTACTGGCTTAGTCTTTGTGAGCCCAAACACTGTGTCCAAAACAAAGACTTCGCAACATGAGTGTTTGTGAGCCCTGCATATAAAGGACAGCTCACAGGTGATGGTAATTGTTTTGATTGTGAGGGAGCCAGTGCCACATGCCTCCCTCTGGCAGAGCCAGTCCTGGGTCCCCCTCTTAGGTCCAGCCCCAGGCTGCTCCCTTACTAATAGCTAGGCTTGAGTGACATTCAGTGACATTCATAATCATTATTAAATAATTAATAATGTCTGCGGTTTGCTGTGGTTTTACACTGTAGATACACTCTGAGTTTACAATATTTACCGAAGTGTGTAGGAACAGTGTGTAGGAACAAAAATTGTGTGGCAATTCACTGTTCACAGTTAATTGCCATACAATTCATTTCCACACAATACACAATTCATTACTACACAATTTATTACTACAGTTCAGTGTGACTAATGTGACAATTATTTATTTTATTTTTAAAATGTGTGGTTATTTTTCCTTTTCTGGCAGCTGCACAAGGAAGTGATGTGACTCAAGATGTCCGGTGTGTTTTGATCGAGTTAGCATGGTTGAAATGGTAGGATAAATCTGCGATCTGCCCAAATTCTTAAATAGAGGTACAAATATAATGCAGGCTGAAGGAGACCTGCAGATACATCAGGAGCAGATCATAGTCTGGAGGAGGAGAGATACTGAGCGGCTTCTCAGGTAAGAGTTAAAACAGCTTGTCCTACTTCAGCCTCTCTCCTGGAGCTCTTTCTCCTCGCAGGCTCTTTATAATCAACCTTTGGAATGAAAATAAATAATGTCCAGGGTGCTTTTTTTAATTGAGAAAATTACAGATATATTACCCAATTAATGATCAACCCAAACTGTTGCCAAACATTAAACAACTGAACCTATCTGTTTATGTGCTCATTTCGCAAATAGAGGCACTCTTGGCAGTGGATTTTTTGTTAGATGATCACATTTTTTGACATACAGAAAATTATTTATTAGTGAAAATGTATTTTTACATACAGTACTGCTGCAAAATGTAATTAGTTCATTTAATTTGTGTAGGATATTCTGGGTCAAAATTTCTATCTTCAAAGGCAGAAATAGAAGTTACCAAACTGCAAAATATTCTGTTTTCAACGAAATCTTTTCAATTTAAAATTCATTTTCATTGCACAAATGTTATATTAAAACATTCATACAGACATTATTTGCCCTTTATGTGATGAAACTGTCCTTACTGGGTCCTCAGACTGCTAACAAATCAAATTCAGTTTTCTTCCTAATCATTAAAATTACACACTTCAAGTGCAGCAAGAGCTGCAGAAATAACTGCCTCACAGCACACAATGGGTCAGACATTTACAAAAACCACGAAACACAATATCAGTTTGTTTAAACCTGTTGACTTTACAGACTTTCAGGAGCCATCTTGGGTCTTTGCACCTCCCAATTTTAAAAGCTCTGTCATACTTTATTCTTTTTGTTTGTGGTTGGACTCATTTCAAAGTTAAGACTCTGAAGTTTCATGTTCCAGTG
>JBBJLS010070557.1:0-11815 GCA_037577275.1 Bryconaethiops microstoma
TTCAAGTTATTTCAGTGACCATTGTGGGTTTTTCTTTCTGTAACGGAAGAGTACCAACAATTTTGTCCACTTGTGTAACTGCTTTTGTTTCTTTTATTCATTCATTCATTCATTTATTCATTCATTCATTCATTCATTGCTAAATCCCAACATGCAAGAATGCAGCATTGGTGAAGTGGGCTTCACTTCACCGATCATATAATTACGTTTAGCAAAGCTCGTCTAATTTGTCTCTGGATCTCTATTCCCCTTACTCTCTGACTCTGCAAGCATCCCAAACTTTTTTTTTAAAATCATGAACGCTAATAATCGCTGGACCAGATCCCACAGAGCCAGCCGGATAACACATTGCTCTTCATTATTTGTTTATAGTCTGTTTACATGAATTTTAGTATTTTAATGTACTATGTAGAAACCATGGAACCATTTGAGACACTGTGTGAGTGTGGTACCGATGCAAAAGTAGTAAAGGAAAATCCCATCTCATCGACCTCATATTTTAATATTTATTTGTGCTTTAATTTGTACTAGTGCTAGTACTGTTTTAAAATAAATTTAATTTCATTTTTTAAAAATGTTTTCTGCACATGCCACTAGATGGCGCATGATTTGAGAGCCAGTGTGAACTCACTTTTGGATTTCTGCGAGTCAAAGCGGCATGAGTGCTAATGTGGAGCTTTGTGGAGAATGTTCAGATTGCAGAGCATGCCTTTACAGTGCCCTGTTGATCAATAGCATTGCGAAATGTTTAATTAATTCACGCCTTAATTAAGTGATTCATTTTAATTGAGTAATTGTAGCAACTCTAAAATTGACAAAACCCAAAAGGTTTTTCAAACCAACAAAGAAAATACACTAATTTGTACTAAAAATATTTAGAAAAGCTACATATCCACAGCTTTTGTACGTTCAGTGTACAAACTGACCTTCATTTCATAGGATATATTACTTATATTTAATGTGTTTTTTTTTATTAAATTCTTAATAAAAATGTTTTTCTAAAGCAGTGTAAGTGCTTTTAAATAAGCAGGAGAATCATTTTCTCATTTGTTGTTCTCCTTGATCAATTAAATATGATCATACACCCCCACCCCCCAAAAAGTCCTCTGCTTAAGCTGGGCCTAAGGGCCTGTGCAGCCTTGCATAACGAGATAATTGCTGATTTAAATTGGCTTGAATTTGGAGCTCCTCAAAGGTGTGCAGGAGAGCCGGGTTGCAGTCTGTCTCCTGTTGTTTGCATTTGACATCGGACGACCTCTAATTATTTGTTTACTGCGGTGTTTAAGGGCATCAAGATGAAGCAGTCATTTTTCTGTACTGTGCTGGTTTTGAAGGTGGAGAAGCACACAGAGTGAAGTGGGTGGTCTTATCCTTTATATTCTCTACAGGAGGGGCTGCAGAGACTAGTTAATTAATAAATCCACTAATAAACGCTGTGGGCAGCAGTAGTCCACCCAGGAAGCCCTCTAAATACTATATATGTTTTATTTCGGGCCTAGAAGAAGTGATTAGCATGACCAACATGATTTTTTTCAGTACAGCAAAATATATACTTTCACTATGGCCAAATATTTTCTTTATTTAGGATTGTATTTATATTGCATTCCATTTGGAATTTTTAACTGGAGGAAAATTTAACTGGAACGCCCCCTGAAGTTTCAGGAACCTTACCATCCACCAACCTCAGTGCATTAGCAGTAGCGAAGCTGCAGTAAAGACTGTTTATCAGCACTTCTATCTTATTTGTGTCTCATTAAATCAGTTGGGGACACAGTGCTATCCAGTGTCCGTTTTGCTTTCTCAGCACTGCATTTCTACTAGTAGAGCGAGTGACAACACAATCAAAAGGCCATGGTGGAGAAGCAGCATTAAAAAAACATGTGGAATAAAATCATAATAATATGAATAACAGAACAGTAGTAAGACATTCAACTCTTAGCAAACAGGAGAAATCATATGTCAGGTAAGGTATTAAGCTGTAGTTCTCTAAAGTCATATAGTCTTATTCTCCATTCACTTTTATTTGTATGGAACTTTGTATCGACATAGTTTGGCACAATGGAAAGTTCACTTATTCCATTAGCCTTGTATCTCCAGTTAGCACCACGCTAATAGCGTGGGGGAAACAATTATTTGATCCCCTGCTGAATTTGTAAGTTTGCTGACTTGTTAGGAGGAAGAGAAATGCAAAGTATGACCCGAAGAATACCATCACCACAGTCAAGCATGGAGATGGAAACATTATGCTTGGACGAGAACCTTCTTCCCTCAGCCAGAACACTAAAGAAGAAGCGCATTAAGGTCCTGGAGTGGCCTAGCCAGTCTCCAAACCTGAATCCTATAGAAAATCTGTGGAGGAGCTGAAGCTTTAAGTTGCCAAGCAGCAGCCAAGGAACCTAAAGGATTTAGAGAGTTTCTGTAAAGAGGAGTCAGCCAAAATCCCTCCTGCACCCTCCAGGTGCAAACCTGGTGATGGACTACAAGAAATGTCTTACTGCTGTGCTTGCCAGCAGGGGTTTCCCATCCAGTACGAAGTCATGTTTTGCTTGGGTATCAAATACTTATTTCACTCAGTGAAATCAATTTATAATTTTTATGCAACATGTTTTTTCTTGATTTTTGGTTGATATTCTGTTTTTTTGTAAGTCAGTAAACTTACAAATTCAGCAGGGGATCAAATAATTATTTCCCCCACTGTAGCTGAAGTATGTTTCCACCCTCGTAGCTGTGCCATCAATAAGTTATGAAATGTTAGTATCTGAAGTTCTGTATTGTGGCACTTGAGCCATGAGGCTTATTAGCAGTTAGGATGGAACAGCAGGCCTAAGTCATCACATACTCACCTCATGTGAAGGTGTTCAGAAATCTCTAACAGACACGCTCATGTGGTTTCTGACACTGTATGATTCACTGCGTTCTATAAATAAGCTTTAAAGTACATTAGCATAGCTAAAACGCAGTAGCAGCTGTCCAGGAGCATGAACGCTGATTTAAAGACTGTCAGGAAAAATGTGGTGGACCGATTCTGTCAGACATATGAGATGTTAAATATGAGAGGAGATATGGAGTCTCATTTTTTTGCGGCTGAACCATACTTTTGGCAACGCAATCAGACCAATCTGCTTGACGCCAAAACTCATTTGCCTCCAGATACTCCAGCCCTCGAATGCCGACACCTCCTGTAGCTTCACTAATGTCGGAAATTGCTGCCGCGTTACATCCTTAAGGTGGAACGTTTGCAGGGCTGACGCTCGCTCGAGTAACTCCGTACATCCTCCCTGCATCCGGCTGGTGTCGCCTGCCATTAAGCTGTGAGGGTTTTACCCATAAATCTGAAATAACTCAGCAGATAAAAGCGCATGCGAAAGCTTAATGGCCTTATTGACTGGCCCCCATTTGCTTCTTATCGCTGTTTTCTCAAAGTCGTGCTCCAGAGACGCGGGGGCTTGTGGTTGTGGGGGGGATAGTTAGCACTCAGAGGGACCAATGCTGAGATGTTTTCACACCCGCACCACTGGAACCAGATGGAGTATTGATTTGTGAGAAATAACAGCAGCCAGCTCCGTGTCGTCCCCTGTACTGGCAGCTTTGGCTGGGATGTGTTAGCCGGAGTGGTCGGGGGCATTTTTGGATTGAAATAAATCCAGTGTGTTTCCCTGACGGCCGTGTGTAGTGGCCGCAGATGCCCAACGGCAACGCATTAGCCGAGGCTATTATAGAAGAGTGCTCTTGTGTAGCAAGACCGGACTGCATTCAGGCCCTTAACGCCACATTCCCAGCCTGATCTGTATGGAAGAAATGGAAAAACATCTCAGAGGAGTCAAAGCCATGCACATGGTTAAATGAATGTTAGATATCAATTCAGTTCAATTTAGTTAAATCCAGCTTTATTTACAGAGCTTTTTTCCAAACATACATCTTTATAAAATGCATAAATTCACCAAAAAGTATATAATGCATACAAAATTAAACATACCGTAGCATGGCAGTGCTACTGATCACAATTTGCCCAAATTTACCCATAATTCAGTGTTGAACACAGAGATCCAGAGTTGGTTTGATGTGAAATGGTTTAAAATAGAGGAGAATCTGAACTAAATCACTATGCCCTGCATGTGTCCCTCCACCATGAGTGGGTTTAGTTTTAGGACCAAAAGCTTTTCAAAACTCTAGTAGAGCAACGTCTCAGGCATCAGGTGGCACAACCATAACCATTTTATAGAAGAGCTTTCTGTGAGGAGATTTTAGAGACGGACATCTGGTTCCATTTGCCATCTAGAACTTAAATGCTGCAGTGAAGTTATCTTCAATACTTATTTTCCAGCTTACAGTGTAAAGGAGGGTCTGCTAGTCAGTGATGTTCTTCGGCTCTTCACCCTGCTATAGACTATAGCTCCAAAAGCTCCACTCTTTCATTTTGTGATGATGAACCACATTCACACGTTCCCCTGGAGCTGCATTCCTACTGTACCTTCAGCTGAACTTTGCCGCAAACTGCGTGCACCTCCAGATGGTCCCATTAAATGGGACATAAAACAGCACTAACATTCCCATCTGGCCATTAATCTCAGAATACAGTGCATTTTGGATTAATGTAATAAAATATCTGTTTTTTATTATTACTGACAGAAGCTGTACAGTGGGGGAAATAATTATTTGATCCCCTGCTGAATTTTTAAGTTTGCTGACTTACAAAAACAGAGAACAGTCTCTAATTCATGAGGTAGTTTCATTTTTATGGAGAGAGACAGAATATCAACCCAAAATCAAAAAAAAAAGTTGTTACATAAAAGTTATACATTGATTTGCATTTCAATGAGTGAAATAAATATTTGATCCCCTACAACCCAGCCAGACTTCCCACAATCAATCTATCTATTACAGAAACTCCTGATCTCGTTATATGTATAAAGCACACCAGTCCACAGAATCAGTTTCTTCCATTCCAACTTCTCCACCACCGTGGGCAAGACCAGAGAGCTGTCAAAGGATGTCAGGGACCTGACGTCCTTTGTAGGCGTGTACAAGGCTGGAATGGGTTACAAGGCCATCAGCAAGAAGCTTGGTGAGAAAGTGACAACTGTTGGTGGGATTATTCGGAAATGGAAGAAATATAAAATGACCATCAATTGCCCTCAGTCTGGAGCTCCATGCAGTATCTTGCATCATGGGGTGAGGACAATCAAGAGAAATGTGAGGGATCAGCCCAGAACTACATGGGAGGAGCTTATTAATGATCTGAATATTGTCGAAATATTTCTGCAGCGGTCTATTTTTTTCTGGAGCTTATATATATAAGATATCTGGCTCAAACCAGTTGCTGGACGTTCCCTCCCCCTCTTCCTGCCAGGCCCAGAATACCCATGCGTTGGTCCTGTTCCCGCCATTATTCCCCCGTCAGTGCGGCGCTCAGCGATACAATGTTTTAAAATTGTAATTATGCAGCAGATGATTGTAATTACGGAGAGCACAAAGTGAGAGGATTATTGTAGTGGAAATTAGTGAAGACGTGCATATTCAGAGCAATCACACAACGCGTGGAGAAGAGAACAGGTGATTTGCATAATGCATGGACATAATTGGGAAGAAAGTTATTTCAGTTCATGCATGCTGTCCCCTCTTCCGTGACATGAGGATGGATATTTTCAAAATAAACCCGAAATAGGTGCCTGACGCCATAGCTAAACAGGAATGTAAACCATTCGTCACTTTCTGATGGAGAGGGAGGCGGACCGGAACTGTGGAGAGTGCGAAAAAGCTTTGTGCAAAAGTTTTGGTGCCCTGATCAAATTGCATGTTTATGGTGAGAGCACACTTCTGCGCAATTTAATGCTCAGTAAGTGTTTATGTGATATATTTAACCAAAATAAAAACATAAAATGTGGCCTGGCCAAATGTGTGGCACATTTTACAATTAATGGATATTTTTCCCAAACTTAAATTCAAATGGCACATTAAAATTAGCAGATAAAATATTATTTTATCTTTTTTACTATTTTATTATTTACAGTCATAAAGTCAACAAGCAGCAACAATTTATTTGCATATGACTGTATTCTCCTATTCAGGAACAATACAGGACAGCCAATCGGTACAGAGCTTATTTACAGATATTAAAAACACAGTGACAAAATGGCCTGTTTGATTCTGAAGGATAATGAGAAGTTAGAGTATGGTCTTGAAATAAATTAATTTGTTTTTGGCTGATGGTTTGGAGTGTATTTTGTAAGGATGTGTGTGTTTGTGTGTGTGTGTGTGTGTGTGTGTGTGTGTGTTTCCATTCTAAAGATGCAGGAAAAGAAAGATGCTGCAGATCTATCTTGCTTTTCCAGATGGACATGAATATCAGTGAAGTATTTCTGCTGCTGTAGATCACACACAAACACACACACACGCACACAAGGCTCTTGCCTGCCAAGCTGTGTGTATGTGTGTGTGTGTGTGTGTGTGCGTGTTCATGTTTGGAAAGACTTCAGTTAACTTCTTCCAGCTTGCTTGCAGCTTCTGAAATTTCAGAAACCACACACACAAACACATACATACATACATACACAAACACACACACATACACATACATACGTACACAAACACACACACAGTGCTAGCAGTGGTTGCTGGTGAGTCAAATGTGCTCTCACTCAGTGTTTTATCTGTTTTCAGTGTAAACACTCAAAAAGCACTCCGGACACCCGCAGATTCACATAAACTCCATAAAGTTTAGCTCAGTCATAGCCATTTTTAGCTTAGTCATAGTCAAGTTTAATATAATCATGGTCAGGTTTAGCTCAGTCACAGTCAGGTTTGGCTCAGTCATAGCTGGGTTTACCTTAATCATAGTCTTGTTTAGCTCAGTCGTAGTCAGATTTTGCTCATTCTTGGTTTGGTTTAGCTTAGTCGTCGTCGAGTTTAGCTCAGTCATAGGTTAAGTTCAATCAAAGTCATGTTTAGTTCAGTCATAACCGTGTTTAGCTCAGTCATAGCCAGGTTTTGTTCAGTCGTAGTCAAATTTATTCAAATCATAGTCAGGTTTTGCTCAGTCATAGCCAAGTTTAGCTCAGTCGTACCCAAGTTTAAAGGTAAAGGTAAAGTTTAACTCAGTTAGAGTCATATTTAGCTCAGTAATAGTCATGTTTAGCTCAATCACAGCACTGTTTAGCCCAGTAGTACATGGGTTTAGCTTGGTCATAGTTCAGTTTAGCTCAGTAGTAGTCAAGTTTAGCTCAGTCATAGCTAGGTTTAGTTCAGTCATAGTTCAATTTAGTCAAATCATAGTCAGGTTTTGCTCAGTCATAGGCAAGTTTAGATCAGTCGTAGCCAGGTTTAGTTCAGTAATAACCGAGTTTAGCTCAGTTGTAGCCATGTTTAAAGGTAAAGATAAAGTTTAGCTCAGTCATAGTCATGTTTACGTCAGCCAGGTTAAGCTTAGTAATAGACCTCTTTAGTTCAGTCATAGTTGGGTTTAGCTCAGTCAAATAAAAGTTTATTTGCTATATTACATATCTTTCAGTCTTCTTCACTGATCATTTAAACCTCTTTTGTTATTTCTTTAGCACCTGATCTCATTGAGCCCCAATAGCCTGTGGAAAGCATGAACAAAGAAACTACACTAAGAACCGAGTACCAACATAATGAACAAATATATGAGTAATTCAATTATTTTGGGATGTAAGTGTAAAGTATAAACAGGTGACCTGTTAGAAGCTGCCCAGATTAAGACCCCTGTTGGAGAAACTCCTGCACTAACCTACAAAACATCATATCCTCACACTCCAAAACTAGTCGAAACACTGAAACACACTGACACACACCGGCCTAATGTAATTCCCGGGCAGGGAAAGATTTGCAGAGGGAAATTAATAGCTGTGTTATCCCCCATGGCTAATGAAACTGTTAGCTTCTAGTTACTTATGGCCACAGCTCCGGTTAATGCACGCTACTGCACAGAGATGATACGGGGTAATCTCTCAAGATTACTGATAAACCACTGAAGGGAGGAAGAATGAGCCACTTATAAACACTATAACTCACACACTCAGCCAACTACACACACACACAAGCACAACCTGGATCGAATTGTTGTAGACGATGCTGATAGTAACAAGCTCGCACAGTAAATAAAAGATGCTGCTATCAGAGCCTTATAGATTGGAGATGGTTGGGGACACGCTATTTTACACAGGTCTCTGCATGTGGGTCATCAATAACCGATTAGAAACCCCCTGCCCACTCACCTGCTGCTTTTTCTCTATCAAAATGTCTGGGGAAGAGGCTTCGCATCTCACATACAAATGACACATCTGACCAGTTCCAGTAACGGATTTAGAATGTCTTAATGCACTCTGATGACTGGCTGGAGTGGAGAGAAATATTACAACATATGAGAATGTACTTATAACATCATTATTGATGTGATTATAGTATGTGATTATAATATGTAACATAACATGATTATTACTCGATTACAATATAATTATCGTATGTAATCATAACATAAATGTAATTACAATATAACTATCAACATGTAAATACAATAGATTTATTATATTGTGACATAATTACTAATGTGCACTTACAATTTAATTATCAATATGTTTCAATGTAATTATAACATAATTTCTAATACGTAATTGCAATATAACTTTCAATTTGTGAAATAATTATTAATATATGATAAAATTATTCCATATGTAATAATAACAATTTCAAATATGTAACTGTAATACAACTGTCAATTTGTGATTCTAACATAATTCTTAATATGTGATTACATGTCTTATTACAGTTTTATGCAAAGGTCAAATTATGTGTTGTTGATTTTCACAGGGAACACACTTAAATATTCATTTTTTATATTTTCAATGCACAATTTCTAATCATTTGCTGAGTTTACTGAATAGGTTATAAAATATGCCATCCATTTGGTGCAGGCCAATACTGCTGTTGGTTTTATTAAGAAAAAAAAAACAGTTGTGACCAATTCCACCCCATTAGTTGATTAGGACAGTTATGAGAGATGGGGGAGAGGGAGGACCGCCCAACCCAACCAGAGAGAGAGGACAGTTAAACTGAGAGATGGGAGAGGGAGGACCACCCTACGTACCAAGACAGAATGTTGCCATCTCTGCTATTTGGAGCTAAATGGTTGGTTGTTTTTCTGCAAACACTGAAGCCGTGAACTGATAGCTGCTTGCAGAAATGCTTAACACAGTTCAGGAGAACTTCAGGAGAAACATGGGATCCATGGGATCACTGATTGACTTGTTCACCCGCTCCTCAAATATATTCCCAACCAAGCTAATGTGCAGAGAGAGTGCATAAAGTCTACTTCAGATGATCTGAGCCAGACCCAAACATGACCCAAGCCCGTCCTGAGCCTGTCCCAAGCCTGACCTGAATCTGCCGTGATCCCATCCCGAGCGCTTGCCAATTCCGTCCCAAGATCAACCTGAGCCTGACCAGAACCTATACATATCCCATCCTGAGTCTGACCCAAGCTCGACCCAAGCCTAAACCTGACCTGAGCCTCTCCCGAGAGGATGTATGAAAATGCGTGAAATCTACTACAAAAGAAAAGAAGCACAAGTAAGACCTTATCCCACCCCAAGCCCATACCGAGGCAGAGCCGAGCCTGACCCAGGCCTATCCTGAGCCTAGCTAAAGCCTGACGCGAGACTGACACTGGCAGTGAAAAATCAGGCTGTAGAGTCGGAACCTCTGTCCCACCTGTGTGCTCCTGTCTGAGCTGTAGTGTGTGTGCGCGCTGTATTAAAGTCCTCTGTGTGTCGAGCGGCACTGTGTGACATGAAGCCCATCATGTTCCTCTGTAATTGGACAGCAGGTCTGGTTGTTCGTCAGGCTGAGTGTGTTTGACCCCCGTTAGCCTCACGCGCTAATTACACCTCCGTCGCGTCAGAGCGCATAAGCAGTGGATGAGAACGCGCCGTGGGCCAAGTTACAGCCACTTCAAAGAGCGTCCAGTGACGGATAAACGCTCCCTCCTCAAACACGGCTGCTTTACATGAACGGTCGGATGGAATTGGGCTGCCAGAACACGTAAACAAAACAGGCAAAATCCAGAGGGCCAGTGATGGGCTGCATTATCACCCGCCCTTCACTTTAGATCTGAATCTATGTTGTATTGTGCTAATGTCTAGACACACACACACACACACGAACACACATTTATGTACCACTTTTTGTGCTGTGAAAAAAGTATTTGCCCCTTTCTAATTTTTTCCATCTCTGCATATTTGTCACAATTAATGCTTTTAAATGCTTTTTTTAAATTATGTAATTTATTTCATCTGCAAATATTTGCAATATATGCAAATCATCTGTGTGAAAAAGTAGTTACCCCTTTTAAACGTATAACTTCTTCTTGAAATTCATCCCTCAGAGTTAAACAGTTCCTTTACATTACATATCACTGGACAAATTATCATAAAACATTTCAGGCAGGATAATGTTACCAAGCAAAATTGTGTCAAAATTATATCCAGTCCAAAAAAAGCAAAAAGCTGTGCCCACTTCAAAAAGCTATTCAGGTTGAAACACTCTTTATTGCATCACATAAGAAATTTCTGTTTTTCTTTTATATGAGCCCTTTAATTCGGTCATCCAGTAGCTGCAGAAAATCTGATTTTTGTTCAACCAGTTTATGGGCACTTCAGTAATCTGATATAAGTTGCATAAGAGAAACTGCATAAGTTGCTCAGTGATTTGAATTCTCTGTAAACACAAGACATGCAGCTTTTCTGTTTTTTTCATTCCTTCATTTTCTGTTTTTTTCTGCTTTTTCAGCGCCTAGAAAAGGGCGGATCCTGCTCTTACCGGCACACTTCAATTCAGTGAAAGTGTATTATTATGCTGATTAGGTGAATCAGTGTAATGACTGGGTCAAGGCTGGCAGGATGTAAGTGCAAGATCCACTAACGTTTAAAACAAAAAAACAAGAAAAGAAAAACATCATAAACAAGGGGTCCGGAGTTCCACAAAAACACAAAGAAATAATCATTTATACCACAATTCTGAAGTCGCAGTGAGATTAAATACTGATGATTCACCTTAAAAACTAGAATACAGCTGGGTCAAATACTGATGTGGCACCTTAAATATTGATGTTTCACCTTAAATACTGCAGAGAAACTGGACTCTTTCTGTAGAGCCCTGAGGAAGCAGTTGTGTGTGGATGAGGATAAAATGGTCGATGAGGTGAAGTAGGAGCTGGGCCACGAGATGGATAATTGTGAGCGGGAGGAGCTTTCTATGTTCAGAAGGATGTTCACCAGAATGAGAGTGTTTGTGGGGAAATGGCTTGACTGCAGTCCAATACTGGACTTCAAAAAGGAACACATAGATATACATTATATATATATCCTTCTTAGTTTTATTTAGTGTATACACACACACACACACACACACACACACACACACACACACCATATGATATGGAGCCTATTCCAGCACTCAAAGGATGAAAGGTGGAGACACTGGACATTTGTCAAAATAGTGAAAATAAAAGTCCCCTGAAGTTCCAACCTAACCGGTTATCGTGGTTATTTTCTATACCATACTGGAAAAACGGAATTCTGTTACCAATACAGTGTGTGTGTGTGCGTGTGTGTGTTCATCAGTGACCCCAGCACTCAGTGTTCTGCAGCTCAGCCGGAGCTGAAGGGCAGAGAGCAGCGAGGTGGAGCTGAAGCTGAGGCAGTTAATGATGATGGGTTTTTTGAGTCTGTTTGTGTATGTGTGTGTGTGTGTGTGTGTGTGTGTGTGTGTGTGTGTGTGTGTGTGTGTGTGTGTGTGTGTGTGT
>JBBJLS010070558.1:0-11814 GCA_037577275.1 Bryconaethiops microstoma
AAACTAAATTGTGTGATGCTGGTACACGCAGAGAGAAAGAAACGCTCTCGTGAATGCGCAGAGTTGCGTCAGCATGCAGTCCAGTTTATTGTTCAACACCAAGGTACCTGAAGCACAGTCTCAATAACCAAACCCTGGATGTTCAGTGGTTGTAGTGGAGGATGTTTGTGCCTGTGGAAGTCCACCACCAGCTCCTTGGTTTTTCCAGTGTTGATCTGGGGGTAGTTCTGCTGGCACCAGTACACAAAGCCTTAGGTCAGTTCTCTGTACTCCTTGTCGTCCCCATCAGTGATGAGGTTGACTATTGCAGAGTCATCAGAGAACTTCTGCAGGAAGCACTGGGTGGAGTTGTGAGAAAAGTCTGCAGTGTAGATGGTGAAGAGGAACAGTGTCAGAACTGTTACCTGTGGGGCCCCCATACAGCAGACGACCCTGTCTGACACACAGCCCTGAGTCCTCACATACTGTGGTCGGTTAGTGAGGTAGTCTAGTATCCATGTTGTGAGGTGATTGTCCACTGCTGTGTACTCCAGCTTGTCCCTCAGGATTGTGGGAAGGATTGTTTTGAGAGCACTGGAGAAATCAAAAAACATGATTCTCAGTGCTCCCAGCAGTCTCCAGGTGTAATAGGGAATGATGTAGGAGGTGAATGAGTGACGCGCTCACCAGGGGCCGAAGCTGAGCCAGGACCAGCCGCTCAAGGGTCTTCATCAGGTGGGATGTCAGAGCCACCGGCCTGTAGCTGTTGAGGTCCTTGGGACGTGGGGTCTTCGGCACTGGTACCACACAAGAGGTTTTCCAGAGTCATTTTCATGCTGGAAGACCCATAACCCATCTTCAGTGTTCTGAGGGAGGTTTTCGTCCAAGAGTTTACGGTACATGGCCCCATCAGTTGCCCCCTCAATGCGGTGAAGTCATCCTGCACCCTTAGAAGAAAAACATCCACAAGCATAATGTTTCCACCTCCATGCTTCACTGTGATGGTGTTCTTCAGGTCATACTCAGCATGTCTCTTCCTCCTTACACGGTGGGTCCAGTTGATGCCAAAGAGCTCGATTTTGGTCTCATCTGACCACAGCACTTTCTCCCAAGTTCTCTTTGAATCATTTAGATGTGCAACGGTGAACTTAAGATCGTCTGTACATGTGCCTTCTTGAGCCGGTGAACCTTGCTGGCACTGCAAGATTTCAGTCCATTCTGATGTAGTGAGTTACCAATGGTGTTCTTAGTGACTGTGTTCCCAACTGCCTTCAGATCATTAACAGGCTCCTCCCGTGTAGTTCTGGACTGATTCCTCACCTTTCTCATGATCATCCACCCCATGAGGCGAGACACTGTACAGAGCTCCAGGCTGAGGGCAGTTGATGGTCATTTTATATTTCTTCCATTTCTGAATAATCGCACCAACAGTCATTTTGACCAAGCTTCTTGCAGATGGTCTTGTAACCCATTCCAGCCTTGTGCATGTCTACAGTCTCGTGCAGGTCTACAGTCTCGTCCCTGACGTCCTTTGGCAGCCCTTTGGTCTTGCCCATGGTGGTGGAGAGGTTGTAATGGAAGAAACTGATTCTCTGTAATTGATAGATTGATTGTAATCTGTGTGAAACGTGGACACACAGCCAGTCTGGAGCCAGAAGTCTGGCTGTGCTGTAGGGGATCAAATACTTATTTCACTTATTTCATTTTCACATGCAAATCAATTTATAACTTCTACGTAACATGTTTTTTTCTTGATTTGTGGTTGATTTTCTGTCTCTCTCCATAAAAAGAAACTACCTCATGAGTTAGACTGTTCATTATTTACTAAGTCAGCAAACTAAAATTTTAGCAGGAGATCAAACACTTATTTCCGCCACTTTATTTGCAAACTATAGTAGTGATGATTTTATGGACTTTTTCAACAATAAAAAAGGTCCGAACCCGAAATCGAACCCTCAGCGCTGGAGGTGTGAGGCAACTGTGCCATCGTGGGGTCTAGAAAGCTATTAGATAAGAAAGCTATTGGATAAGAAATTCAAACTAGAAGTCTTACTCCACAACGTCTGCTGCCTGATAGATCTGATACAGATATCATTAAGAATTTAGCTATAGTATAGAGGCTGAGATCTTTTAATCCTGTTCATCCAGCAGAATTCACTGCGAACCTGCTGGCAACAATTGTTGCCGTTTTTTGTTTTATTTTGGAAGCTCAAAGTGTTGTTTTGGCTTTGGGCAGCTAATGCAAGTTAAAAAAAGGTTGTCCCTTCTAAATTGTATCAATGTTATGTGACTTGTGTGAATGGAGACATGACCACACCCTGGTCATGCACCTCTAGAAGGAGATGTCTGCCTCAAACTTGTAAAAGAGGAAGTAAGTAAAATACCTTTATTAACAAATATTACCAAAATATTTTGTACACATATTTTCTAAAGGGTCTACTAATAATATTTAATGGGCATTATATGCCTGCATGCATCTCTTCACCGTAAGAAGAGTAAATGTAAGCGCAACATTTGTTGCTGCTAGCATAACACAGTCATAGTGTAGTGACATAGTGTAGTGCTAGCTGTCAAAGGTTTTGGCTGTTTATTCTATTTATCTTTTGTTTTTTTCTACACAGCTTAAAACTATCAGAGGTTTTGGATCTTCTAGACAAAAAAGAACCCCAATGTGATGTGTCCTACATCAGTCATTCCTACAGTTGAAAAACAGGCAATTGAAAGTGACTGTGATAGTGACTGCTCAGATAGAGAGTACCAAGGCGAAACAGGCCATTTGCCTTCTAGACTGCTGAATGGTGAAGCAGAGGTTACCTTTCTGAAAGATGGGGAAGACTTAACCTGTTAAGTCACCCCTTCCCCCTCAAATCCTCTCTGCCCTCACCTCTCACTCCTGAAGCATTTGGCGTTGAAGAAAACTTATTGCCACCACTTGGTAAGTCTCCCACAGTGTCCAGCCAAAAAAGGAAATGCCCCTACAACCAAGAAAAAGGAGGGTTTTGGGGAAAAAGAAACCCCAAAACACCATAAAAAAGCCACACTGGATTTTGTCTCCTATGGCCCAACTGCAGCAGACTGCATAAAACAAACTAAACCTGACCCTGTGGATTTGTTCCTGCTGAGTCCTCCTACTCTAGGGGAGCTCACTGATGAGATGTTAAATGCCTATTCATTGCAAACAAAAGGGAAGGCACTTGATCTGAGCATGGATGGGTCGGTTACTTTTTTGGGATTCTGTTCACATTTGAATACAGTTCTGTGCCACATGTATTGGTCATATGACCCTGATCTACAATGAAGCTATCTCAAATGCAATGAGAAGGAACCGCTTTGACGAGATAATGGCCACAATTCATCTTGTTGATAACTCAGAGGCCACAGATGACCCTTTCTACAAAGTGTGGCCCATCTTCAGTGCATTGAATGACTCTTACAATGCCATACACAAAACTGCTATCAACTGATGAAAGCATGATGCCCTATTGTGGCAAGCATGGCTGCAAGCAGTTTATCAGGGACAAACCAATCCGGTTTGGGTACAAGTTATGGAGCCTTGTTTCAACCACTGGGTACATGTTTCACATGGAGTCCTATTGTGGAGTCCATACGCATCTGCATGAAACTGGCTTAGGACAGGGCCCCAAGTGTAGTCCTTGATCTGGCTGAACAAGCAGAGTTATGGGCCCCTATCACACTGAGAGAGTGCTGTCTGCATGACATCCCATTCACAGATGCATAGGATTTTGGAAAAATGCCTCGTGGAAGCACTGAGGTCCTTACAGAGAGTGAGAAATTACTGGTGCGATGGAAGGATAACAGTGTTGTAACCATGGCAACCAATGTCGTAGAAAGATATTCAGAGGGTCAAGCATCCAGGTGGAGCATATGTATCCTTACATACAACCAAAACATGGGTGATGTGGATCTGCATGATCTTCAAGCGCCAAGATATAGATCTGCAATGAGGTCAAAGAAGTGGTGGTTGCCAGTCTTGGCTTGGTCCCTTCAAGGTGCAGTGGTGAATAGCTGGCTATTCCTCAGAGATGTCATTGGCAGTGATGATGACCTCGTGACCTTTCAGGGGGGTTTATCCCTGGATCTCCTTAAGCGATATGGAAAACAACCTCTTGGCTAAGGCAGAATATGTGCATTTGTGAAACCTCAGGATACAAAATGAAACAAACAAGCAAGTTCATATTTAACTGTGATGGAAACACAAAAGTCATCATTTGAAGGTACTTTCATCTCCCTCATCTGCTGACTTGTCACAGACAGTATGTACAGATCCCCCATGACATTGAAGTTAGCTCCTTATTCACAGTTCCTTATTCGAATTTTCTATTCCACCTTAAATACTTAAGGTGGAACTATTTAAGGTGGAAAAAAACGAGTGTTGCTGAGACATGGCCATCGAAAATGAAACGGAGCCACGCAGTCCTACCATAAGAAGGGGAGTTACAGTGACAAAGTAGTGATTAATCTGACTGGTCAAAGAAGAACTGGAGGTGTACCCTGAAATACGAAGCAAGAGATAAAATATGAAGAATAACAAAACCGGTGAAGGAGACGCCCCAAGTGTTTTATAGGGCCACGCAGAAGCAGCGATAAGGCGATCAGGTGGTTTTAACCAAATTAAGCAATGTAACACCCTATACTTTTCATTGGTAAGGAGCCTATATGGGATGGGTTGAATGAATGAATGTATGAATATTGAAAATGTATAAAAAGTCATATCAGTGCCCGAAAAGTGCATAAGAGCAGCGACGGGCCACAGCTGAAAACCTCTGAATAAACCAGCAACATCGCATCTCTCTGACACTGTTTGATTTTGGGACTTAGAATAATTTTGGACTTAGCTTATCTTAGCTTTAGCTCGGAATCGATCACTTCAACAACCTCTAAAAGTTTACACACAAAAAGTTAAAGTTAAAGAAGTGCCAGATTGTAACTGCTGCACCATTAGTAACTAGCTAGCAAGACCATAGCAAGCATTAGTAACAAGCTAGTGTAACCAGTTACTGCCCCTGTGTTACTGGCATCACCTCTCTATGTTGTGTTTAGCAGTTCTGGTGTGTGGGTGCAACATGCATGGAAGGATGAAACGAACATTCACCTTCTCCACAGTCTGTTTATTGCTTGGAGTGAGGCCTGTTCTGCTCCTGCTCCAGTATCCAGAAAATGGAAGGCAAGAAGCACATGGCCACACAACTTAAATAAAATATTCATAAAATGTACACAAACTTAGAAATAATACGTTTTAAGCAATAATCTACTAACAAATAACACAAACATGAAATATACACAGATGACTGAAAAAAAACAAGATTACAGAAGATGCGGCTCCGTCACTTACCTGGTCCAGCATACAGAAAATGGAAGGGAGGAGAGAAGTGACAAACCCGTTTATAAAGGGGTTATTGGAAATTAACAAAATGAATACATAACCAAATACAGCGGAAACAAAACAGGATTTTGGGTCATTATAAACAAACAAAAACAAATATACCAGTTACATTCACCCCCCTAGAATTACACAATGGGTGAATGAGGAAAAAAAAAAAAAAAAACCCAACAAACACCACAGACCTCTAGTCATGCCTACACACAAACCAGTTCATAAACTGCCCATCATAAGGCTAAGAAGAACTGGGGCCTGCTTGGCGCCTAGCAGTGTCACAGAGAACTCCTACAGGAAATATGGGGTGCCATATACACCACACAGACTTCAATAAAACATACTTAACATAATGTGATAATGAAACACAGACAAGGAAAATAAAGACTGTTCTCATGCCTGAGAGGAAAAAAAAAAAATAAAGTAATATCCTACATAGGGATGGGAACCGAAATTCCGGGTAACGGGTACCCACTCGGTTTGTTTTTATTTTGACTCTGTAAATCGGTTCTTAACACTAGAATGGCAGCTAACTGGCTATACCTATAACGGCAGTGTGGCCAGTTTCGCACAAGACGCTTCCTGATACCACACTGCTGCGGTTTGTTCATCGTTTAGTATTGCAGTCGCCGGCAGACATCCACGTCGCAGACTGCAGACACAGCAAGGGTCCAGCGGACTTTAGACCCAGAGCCCGTCGTACAGCGCGTTTATTGGCCGAGTATGTGAGTGAACACGTACAAAGGATTTGATTCTGGTCAATGGTGTCTCTCAAGCACAACAGTATAAAACAACAATAACATGTATAGATAAGTGTGTACGTGTGTCTACACCACACCCATATGTCTCTTACAGAGCATGCCTGCTGCTCCAATAGGTCAAAAGATGTGATTCTGATTTTGAGCCAGATGAAATTACGTCATTTGATGCTGTCAGCCATTCTAGCGTTAAACACGCATCTGCTAGGATGTGTGTGGTTTCTGCCAGGACCTGTTTTAGTGGAGATTCACTACGTTTGATATAAAAATAAATAAAAATAAGCTAAGCCCAAATATACATTTTCCGTGATGTTACTTCAGTTACTTTATAAGTAAAACTTCTAATTTTTTTATTGTTAACAAATCAGTTGATTGTTTGGTTTGAATCATTCTGAATAAAATTTGTTCTGTTATTTAAACAGTTGTCCTCTTTTTTTTTTTTACCTTTGTGGAATCGATAAGGGTCGATTAGATTGTGGAATCTAGAAAATTCAAACGATACCCATCTAACAGGTTTAATAACTCTGCCAAAATGTGAAACTTTGGCATTGGTCCCACGATTGTTAACAGAACAACAAAAGGAGTCTGAATAAGGAAGGACACTACCCTCAGGGACAGGGGAATTACCAGCACCATCCACCGTGGGGTCCCAGGGAAGAGTCGGCACCTCCACAGCAGGCAAGCCATCACTCAGGCTCATCAGAACCTGACTCATGTGGTTGACTATGGACCCACAATGAAGTACGGTCCCCACGAGATACTACAAGGTCCAGCAAGGAATCAGTACAGGTAAGCCCAGCAGCTGGAACATTAGAGTCCACCATTGCTGCACTGTACTCTCACTCAGTAGCTGTAAGTGTTTCATCACCACATGTTTTTTCTAGACATGAAAGAGCCTCTTCAGGCTGACACTTAGGCAGAGGTAGGAAATTGGCCTGTAACAGCAAGTTACGATGAACCACTCTTTCCTTTCCATCCTTGTCACGGATTCTGTTGATGTGAAGTTCAGGGTTTGAAGTCACCACAGTGTAGATTGTTGATACCCATCTATCGGCTAATTTGTGCCAGCCTCACAAATTCCTCCGGAATCAAAGTTTTCCGATTCTCTCATGCCTTTGTTGGCTACAAGAACTGTCTCCAACAGATAGGATGCAACCCTTGGCTCTTTTGTTGTACTGGTCAGCCTGATGTTTCTGCTCTATAGCAGAGTGCTTTTGAGCAATGAGGATGGCTGATTTAAGATCTTCCATCAGGGATTTCATATAGGAGTGATAGTTACAGACTGAGGAGTCACACTACACATTCTTGAAAACCAAATCAAGTGGCAGCCTGGGACTTTGACCAAACACGTAAAACAGTGCAAAGCCTGTGGTTTCACGTACGGTGCACGTCCCCACCATAACGTTTCTGGGTGCAGCTCGAGAAGTCATTGGCTCTATAATCACAGTGCTTCCAGGTGACACAGGAGCATGATTTGGCAGTTTCCCTCCACACAATGTACTCGTGCTTGGGGAGCAGCGTGACAGCCTGTCTTAGTTTTACTGTACCAACTTTGCTGGGTAACTCTGAACCACACCATCGAGAAATGCAACTCAGGAGCTGAAGAAACTGCTCAGTCAGGGCATCCAATTGTGAAGAGATCAGTTGCCAGTACCAATCTGAAGACCTCATGGCCTGAATGACTGGTCTAAGAACATTTCTGATAAGGTCATCTTTCTGACTAGGGACAACAAGCGATGGCATAGTGAATTTCGAGCCATAGATCACAATGTTCAACTCATAAGTGCACTTAGGTTTCATCATCAGTCCACCACAAACCATAATAACTACATGGTCAGGTACTGTATCTGGTTTTAATGCAACTCCTGTGGCTAAAAGACTACATTCCACATGTTCACCAAGAGTGCACGCCATACTCCCAGAATCAAGCATACCTTTAATGGTAAGTTTGCCACTGACTGAAACTGGAGCATAAAACAACTCACTAGCTTCTTCGAGTCGCTGTGACCCAACAAAGATGACTGTCTTTTTCTCAACAGATGGGGTCACTCAAATAAGCAGAATGCACATCAGCGGTTTCCATGAGGGTGTTCACTGCCCTACCCATGCTACCCCTCTCCTCACATGGGTTTGCTAGTTTAACAAAACCTCTGAAGAGTGACAAACCATGGATTTGGAAGGAACGGAAAGAAGCAGGCACTGATCTTTGAAGTGTCCAGGCTTACAACACTGGCGACTGTCGATTGCACCTACAGTGGGTATAAGTAGAGTGATCTTGAGCATTACAAACTTTACAACTCACTGTGGGAGCTGTATGACAATTTAGCTGCACGGCTTTCCATCATGTCAGTCCATTCATGGATAGAGAATTTATCAGACCCATCACCTCTGAAGAATGGTGGTGGCTTTACGCTTTGCTGAACCACTACTTTCAGCTGTGATATATCAACACTACTAGCTGGCTGAGGAGTTGTAGGGGATAGAGATTGACTACCACTGGGCTGGTGCATGGCAGACAGGTTTGCATACTATCCCCAATCTGTTTAGCCAGGGCAGTAATAATGCTACCTAGAGCATCAGGAGAAAGAACATGAACAGGGCTTGGCAGAGGATGAGAAATAGGGGTCAACTGGTCAACTGATCTACTGCGATCCCCGACTACAGCTGTAAACTTTTCCCCATCATCATTGAACATGCACAGCCCTCTCCCTCTAGCATGGCTGAAAATACTTGGATTCCCACCAGAGCTAGACAGGCCCCCTAACATAATATAACCCTCATCCGCCATAACTGGAGACGGTGATTACAATGTATGAATTTCTGGAAAAACCAAAATAAAAAAAAGAGACAGAGAAAAGAAGAAAGAAAAAAAACCTACAGCGGTGCAGCATAGCTTACCAACATGAAGTGCTATAACTGCAATATGCAAATCCCACATACACATACACCCACACCTGGCTGTCATGGCACCAAGTGTAACCGGTAAAAAAAAAAAAAAAAGACCAGTTCTGCATATACAGTTACCAAACAAGAAGTGCTATAACTGCAAAGTGCAAATCCCACACCAAACTATTTAGAAAAAAAATACAATAAAAGTACCAACCTTGAAATCTTAAAAATCACTTAATACCTTCTTCGTATACATACACCTGGTTGTCATGGCACCAAGTGTAACCGGTTACTGCCCCTGGGTTACTAGCGTCACCGCTCTGCGTTGTGTTTGGCCAGTTCTGGTGTGTGGGTGCAGCATGCATGGAAGGACGAAGCAGCCACGTTCACCCTTTCAACAGTCCGTTTATTTCCCGGAGTGAGGCCTGTTTGGCTCCTGCTCCGCCTTACCGAAAATGCGGGGAGTGGGTGTAAGCAACCGCTTACATAAGAAAAACCGAAAGGGGTTATGGGAAATGTAGTCTTTAAAATAATAAAACTAATAAATAACCAAATACAACGAAAGCAAAATAGGATTTTGTGTAAGCACTGAAACCTAATGAATCTGTTGCACAAAAATGCACAAGATGAAAAACATACCTGCACCAAAGTAGCTTTAAGCTGCTAAAACCTGCATTTTTCTCCTCTGCCTTCTGCACCTCCACTGGATTTTCATTTTTTTTATTTTCTGTGCATTCGTTTGTTACTACTGTATTATTTTCCTACTATTTTCATGCTTAATATGTGTATTCTATTCTTGTAAAGGACACTGAATAACTTGTGTATTATAATAGGCTACATAAATAAACTTGACTACTACATGATGGCAAATGTTTCTCATATATTTTCCCATTTCATTACATTTTCCCATTAAAATAAGAGATAAGATAAACCTTTATTAGTCCCACAAGTGGGAAATTCGATAACATCATTCAAACAGACATTTTTACATATGAATACGTTGCATAATATACATTACATAATGACAGTAAAATATTTAGAATATTTGCCATATGACTGCCAAACATTCCTAATCACGATTTGTTCACTAATCCTTCAGCATGTAGAATCACACACAGTTGTGCCCCCTGACTACTTTCCATTAAAGTGTAGCGTCACACCAGCATGATCTAGAATATTCCACACCTTTATAACTCTCTTCATCAAGCATTAATTGTCCCCCAATATTAATTCCTAAGTACTATAGCACTGAAACCATAGGAACCACAGCTTATGCACAAACAAGTCAAACAAGTGACAAACGAGTCAAACAAGTGACACCAATCTCACTGACGAGGAAATATTTAGCTGCTCTGCAGTCAGACACACCAACTGGAGCAAATAAAAGTAACATAAAATGTAGTTTCTCCATTTGATATGGTTTCGCTCCAGTGTGAGTGCACTGGTGTATTCTGAGGGCAGGACTCTTCCTACAGCTTCACCCACACTGAGCAGTGATGCTCTTTCTCTCAAATGTGAATATGCTGGTCTTCTGAGTTTACTATCATCTCTGAAACTCTGAGCAGTGATACGGTTTCTCTCCAGTGTGAATGAGCTGGTGTTTTGTGAGGCCAGTCTTCCATCTAAAACTCTGTCCACATTCTGAGCAGTGATGTGGTTTCTCTTCAGTGTGAATGAGCTGGTGGTGTTGGAGGCTAAGCTTCCAGCGAAAACTTTTCCCACATTCTGAGCAGTGATATGGTTTCTCTTCAGTGTGAATGAGCTGGTGATGTTGGAGGCTAAGCTTCCAGCGAAAACTTTTCCCACACTCTGAGCAGTGATACGGTTTTTCTCCAGTGTGAATAAGGTGGTGTGAGCGGAGACTACTCAGTACAGTAAAACTCTTTCCACACTCTGAGCAGTGATATGGTTTCTCTCCAGTGTGAATGAGCTGGTGTTTTGTGAGGCCAGTCTTCCATGTAAATCTCTTTCCACACTCTGAGCAGTGATATGGTTTCTCTCCAGTGTGAATGAGCTGGTGGTGTTGAAGGCAAAGCTTCCAGCGAAAACTCTTCCCACACTCTGAGCAGTGATATTGTTTCTCTTTAGTGTGAGTAAGCTGGTGTGATCGGAGATTACTCAGGACAGTATAACTCTTCCCACACTCTGAGCAGTGGTATGGTTTCTCTCCAGTGTGAATACGCTGGTGTATTTTGAGGTTAGTCTCCCAAGGAAAACTCTTCCCACACTCTGAGCAGTGATACGGTTTCACTTCAGTGTGAATACGCTGGTGTCTTCTGACGTTACCCTTCTGTCTAAAACTCTTCCCACACTCTGAGCAGTGATACGGTTTCTCTCCAGTGTGAATAAGCTGATGTGACTGGAGATTCCTCAGTCCAGTAAAACTCTTCCCACACTCTGAGCAGTTATACAGTTTCTCTCCCGTGTGAATACGCTGGTGACTTCTAAGGGTAATATTATCTCTAAAACTATTCCCACACTCTGAGCAGTGATACGGTTTCTCTCCTGTGTGAATACGCTGGTGTCTTCTGAGGTTACCCTTCTGTCTAAAACTCTTCCCACACTCTGAGCAGTGATATGGTTTCTCTCCCGTGTGAACAAGCTGGTGTTTTCTGAGATCACTATTCTGTCTAAAACTCTTCCCACACTCTGAGCAGTGATATGGTTTCTCTCCTGTGTGAATACGCTGGTGTCTTCTGAGTACCCTATTCTTTCTAAAACTCTTGCCACACTGTGAACAGTGGTGAGTTCTTCCTTGTCCTTTCTTTGTTTGTGTTGGTCCATGAGATGAAG